>JAPVRG010100504.1:0-12475 GCA_029783565.1 Rhagoletis cerasi | reverse complement strand
ATGTATCCCTATTTTTTGTTTGTTTTTATACAATGTACCTAATAAAATAAATTATAAAAAAGAACCAATAAAAATAACTTGAAAGTAAAAAACATTTTCAAATTAGATCCCCCCCCATCACAAAAAGCTATCTACGCCACTGGCTGGGAGTCAGATAATTACAGTGTTTAGCAGCTGCAGCAGAGCTGTCGCAAGTGTGAGATTCATTCGTTTTGGTGTTGAAGTTGCAACAGCAATGCCGCTGGGCTGCTTCAAGGTCATTTAAGCGTTTATAAAAAAAATTGTTTAGTTTCATTCATAGTAATTTTCCAATTTTAGCTGAGTTCATTGTTGCATTGCCGCTTGGCGTATTTTGGGTTAGGAAAAGAGCAAATAATAAAAAATAAATGAATAAACGGCTGATGGCAAGTTGAGCTGGGAATGATTTCAAAAAGAAAAGTGAATTACTGGTATTGAGCAATTTCCTCTGATGTTTGGGACTGCGAAAGTAATTTCTTTCAAAGGCCGGGAGTTTATATCTGCTGAGATTTCGTTTAGATTTAAATCCACCTATAGAGTTCTTGATTGTTAACAAAGATACATTAACAATTTTTCTTAGAGTAAAAAAATAGATATTCGAAAAAAGATTATCAACTTTGCAATAAAAATATGAAAATTCTTAGTTCCTTGAAAGAAATTGAGAAATGAATGAGGTAAAAATGAAATTAAAACAAATTGTAAAAAATTTGAAACTTTTAAAAAATATTTTTAGTTTTTTTTTTAAATTTCCAACTTAAATTATAAAAATTCCTCAAGCAATTTAGAAAAAAGAACTTCATAGAAATCTAAAAAAATTAAATTAAAGCAATTGAGTTATAAAAAAAGTTAAACTTTTTCACACTTTTTTAATTTCTAACATATAATGTAAAATGTTCTAAAGCTTTTAAGAAATTTCTCACAATAAATAAGAATTTTTTAAATTCACGAAAATTAAAAATAAAATATTTTTGAATGAAATAAAACGTTTTGAATGGTATATGCATGTATGTATAAATATAAGAAAATAATTATTTTCTTTCATTAAAATACAAAATAATGCAAATAAATATAAAAATTAGTAAGAGAAATATAAACTTTTTTCAATGCAAAGTAAAACTTAACGAAACGTTTATACATTTTCGATAAATATTCGTTTTATTTTTGAATTTTTTTTTTTGTAAAAATAATAGAAAAAAATTAAAACTATTATTTGTGTTTATTTAAAATACTTTTAAATGATACCTTCTCTTTTAATTTTGCTTATGGAATTTAGTTAATAATTTTAATTTAAGAAACAAATATTATCAGAAAAATGCATGTATAAATATTTACTCTCTCGAAAAAAACAAAAAACTACAAAACAATTAAATATTTGATATTTTGCTAAATAAATAGAAAAATAAAATATTCGGTCTATAATACATATTTGCAATTTAAAAAAAATTTGGAAACTTCTATAAACATCGCAAACGAGTTTTGGGTTTTAACTAATTTTTTTTTCACTAATTTTCTAAAATTTCAAATGGCTTTTTTCAAAAGTCCTGTATTTGTAGAAAAGTTTTGATAACTAAAATTAAGAAAAAAATTTTTTTTTTTACTTTTTTTAAGAAAATTTTCATATTCGAAATTCCTAATTATTTATTTATTTATTTTTTTAAGAAAAAGGTAAACAAAGAAGATAATTCAAAAACAATGAGAAAATTGGTCCGAAAAAATACAAAAAGTTACAAGTTAAAAAAAAAATAGAAAAACAATTAAGGAGTTGCTAAATAAAGTTATAACAGCAAAAAATTTTCAGAAAAAAAGTTTTGAAAAAAATTTAAAAAAAATTAATTTGAAAATGTTTACTACAGGGAAAGGAGGTAGCTCTAAACCAACAAAAAAAAGTTTATCAAAAAAACAATGAATTGCAAAATAACCATAAAATTAAAAAAAAAAAATTATTTGAAAACGTTGAAAAGGAAATTTATTTGTATAAAGTTTCGGATACTAAAATTCTTGTATTTAGGTATATGCATGTTTCCTTAGGACGCAGACTAAGCATTTTTTTATATTTAAATTTCAAATTTTTTTTAATTTTCTTGTATTTTTCAATTGAGGTAATTATGAATGAAGAGTACTCAAACTACCTGAAAACTATAAACAATAAAAAAAATTTTAAATTCCGCAGCCAGCCAACCCTGCAGCCACACATGAGCACTCAGAACTCCAAAAAAACTTATTCACTCTTTATTAAAATATCTCAACCAGCCACTCATAAAAAACACCTCACTCAACAATTTATTTTTTGGCACAAACCACTTCCAAAATTTATCCGTTATTTATGCCAACGAAATTTGAAATTTATTGCGCTTTCAACATAGACAAATATGTTTTCCATCGACGCTCACAAACAATTTATAATATTTTCGTGATTTTTCTTTTCTCCTTTTACATTTTGAATTTTCAACAAATTCTCAAATTTTCACAAATTCACATTTGGCGCTTGCGCTTGTGCAACTTTCAGGCTCTAGCTTGGCTTGACTCGAGTTGGCTGGGCTGGGCAGGGCAACTCGAAAAGTTGCGCGTCTCACCTGAACGAAACTAATATTTGTATTTGCGCATATTTTCGCTTCAATGGCTGCACAACAACAGTAACGGCAGCAACGACAAGAGCATAGAATTTTCGCACGCATCAATAATGAATGAATGGTTGAATGAGCAGAGGAGTGAAGTGGCGTGGCGTGGCGTGGCGTAGCCTCAAACCGGGCAGATGCCGGCTGCCTTCAAGTGGCAAGCCACACATAGAAAGCTACTTGCGAATGCAGCTGCCGTAGTGCAAGTGTAGTTATTTTTGTTGCTGCTTTGGCTGTATTTGTTGGCACACCTTCATCGTCATCAGTTCGAGTGCGACGACGTCGCCAGAGCGCCTAAAAGCACACTACAAACAATTCATCATTTGCATTTAACACCAACCGACATGGAGTTGAGTTGCAAGAGTTGCGGGCCAGCCAGCACTATTGGCGAGGCGCAAGCAAGGATTCTGCATAACGTATTGCCACTGCGGCATTGCTGCATAAACTTTATTGGCAACATTGCTGTTGCAACAACTTTGAAATTTGCAATTTTCATAGAGCTCTTATTTTCACTCACAATTTTTTTTCTGCGTACTTTATTTTTGAAAAATAGTTTGCAAAAGTTTTCGCTAGAAACACATTTCCCTTCCTGCACACCACGCGCTACCGTCCAACCAATGTTGGTTCGATTTTGTTGGATTTGGTTGGATTTATGTGTTTATGCTGCAACTTTGATGTGCCAGTGGCGTGAATTGGTGCCGCAAACATTGCCGGTTTGAGGGTTGTGCGAAAGGAAGGAGGGCGATAAGATAGTGCCGCTTAAGGGAAAGCTGCATAGAAAGATGAAGCAGCCGAACTGTGTGGCATTCAAAGAGAGAAATTGCTTATGCAGAAGTTAATAGGGGAAGCAGACGGAAGACGTGTTGTCAGCGGAGCAAGTTAACGTTGAGTCGAAAGAAATAACTTGCAGCGGCTGTGCAATAGACATCAGATGCGGTCGGAGAAGCTAAAAATCAACTAAAATCTGGTGTTAAGTAGATTTAACTGTTGAGAAATACTTAGTAAAAAAATGCATGCGCTTTACTTTGTCGCCTTCAGGAACAGAAAGAAAGAAGGCCGTCAGAGGCACAGCAGCCTGGCACGTCTTTCTGCCAAAAGTGATATGCAAATCCACTGCAATGCAGCGATTCTGATACATTGCAGCCAAACAAGACTGCTATGGTGGCTTATAACTGTAGCTGGTTTGAATGAAATAGATTGAATGAGTACTAAATCTGTAGCAGAAAAGGTAGGCTGTATGAAGGCAGTGCCTGCCAGAGCAGAGCCACAAAGCTTTATGCCGGATTTCCACTGGGCATTAAATGAGAAAAAATGTTTATGTCAAAATTTGGGCATTAAAAAGTGGCGCCATTAAGCTAAAAATTATAGGCATTAAGTATATTACCACTTGCCATTTTTTAAATGACAGAATTTTTTTTGTTATTTAAATGCCCAGTGGAAATTCGGCATTAGCATGAATACAAAGTATATTGAAGAGAGTTGTATTTGTGAAATATTTTAAAAAGCCCGTGAAGATGTTTAATGCCACATTCATACATTTTTCGATGCGGCAAAGTCCCCCTATATTTGCTGCAGAGCGCCATCTACCCGCTAAGTGTGACTAGCGCCATCTAGCGCGCAACAAGCCAATGTTGTCTTCTTCCTATTGACTACCTCCACCTTCGCTCTTTTGTTTCTCGACGAGGATCCTGATTCGTTGAAAAATCTTTGGAACCAGTAGGCTCGAAAAACACATTGTGTTTGAAAACTGTAACCAATTATAAGCATTGCAAACAATTTGTAAATAAGCTAATAAAAAAAACAAAGAAAGCGGCACTCTTCACGTTCCCACGATAGTCGGGTCTACGTAACCGGAACGACCCAGATTCATATCTGGCCCAGGACTGTCACTCCCGCATCATTCCCCAAACACTCTGGGAAATTTGTATGCAACAACAACCTTTAAAGCTTAACATTTTCCGCATCTCAGATTCGTCAATGCTTCGAATTGTGAAGATGACCTCAGCTATGTAGCTTTTTCCTTTCAGTTTTTGCTTAAATTGCTTAACCGCTTTGCCTTTTTCTCACACTTCAGAGAAAAAGAAAAGCAATCTGCCAACTCAAGTTGACTTTTCCGAATGTAAAAGTCCTGTATCCGTGACACTTCAACATATTTGAAGTTGTTTACTTCGCAGCAGCCTTAAAATGGCTAATGGCTCACATTATTTATTTTGCGTCAGCAATAAAACTAAGTAAACTTGAGTAGAAGAAAAGTGAGTAACAAATCTAGTGAGTGTGCTAAGTTTTTGACTTTCAAATGTGTATGCTTTGCTCTCGTCAGCGGCGTGTAGGCGAAGTGATGGCTTAACATTTGATACCTACAAATATAAGAGTATAGATCAGCTTGCGGTTGAATGCTTTTTTTTTGTTGATAAGAAAAGATACAGAAATGGAGACTCTGCAAGACAAAATATGTGTAGTCTAAAAAGCTTTCACAGAGAAATGTTAAGAGCTTTCACAAATAACTGTTGAGAGCTTTCGAACTGCATGTGAAGCTTTCACTCATATATTCAAATATTGCTCTTTCTACTGCGAGGTTTATTATTTTTCAAATGAATTTAGTTTAAGCTTAACAGCATTTGTGTAAACTGAAAGATTAAGCACTAAATAGAGAACTTTCATATAAATCTAGAATGAAGAAAGCTCTTCTAAGCTTGCTATATTATTACTGGATTAGTCGCTTCAAAAAGCTCATATACATATTATGCTTTTATTTGCTGAGCTTTTATCAAACCGGTTTTGTATACATTTATATCACGCAGTTAAAGAAGCCCCAAAAGCTTTCATATGAAACCTACTCATTAATACTATTTTCTTTTCAATTAAAAGAATTTAAAGTTTCCGTTGAATATTTTTGATTAGATAAGATTTTTCCTTCTTCGAAATGAAATTATTTCACTAGAGCTTTCACGCGTATTAAGTAGCTTTCATCTTATTTTAAAAGCTATCCCCTTAAATTTAGCTTTCATTTTTATAAGCTTTTTGATAAATCGTTACCTATATGTGAATATTTATTCAGCTAAGCTCCCTAAAAATTATAGGATTTCTTCGCTTAATATCACAAAGCTTCCTAAGCCTTGAAAACCTTCATGCGGCTACAGTCCGTCTTAAGCTTGACAGTGAAATTTTATTGTCGAAATAAATGAAAAAAGCTACTTTGAAAGCTTTATTCATACCCAAAGAGTATGTTCAACTTTATTTTTTGACAAAAGCAAATATTTATTCATCATGCTCTCCAAAATTATTCAGAAAGTTTTAAAAGCTTTTTACGAGCACTGTGCTTTGCTCGTTAATCGTCTGAGTATATGAAATATGTGAAATTTAAAAAAAGGCTAAGCTCATGGGCAACGATTTTGCGGCACTGGTCTATGTAAACGCCTAGAAAGCTTTAAAAAGCCTTGCTTGAATGCCTTGGCATGTGCAACTCTTAATTACACCTCTTTAAAGAATTTTGCTCCCAAAAGCTTTCTTTGGTGAGCTTTGAGCTTTTTCGAGCTTTTTGCCAAAGATAAGTTTTTAATCGCATCCACATTTTTTCGTAATTGAGATATTTAAATTAAGTTTAAGGCTTTAGGAAAATGTAAGGCGTAACAATTTTTTATTGAAAAATAAGAAAAAATTTGAATCGTATAAGCTTCAGAGCTGAAAAAATCGAAAACTGCTAAAATTTCAAATTTTCATTAAATCGTTAAAACATTTTATGGAAAATATTTTCAAGCTTCGAGTCTTTCTGCTGTGTAAGCTTTTCCCTTGTACTCGGTTTACTGCTAAAAATGTTGGTTGAATAATTTATGAGCACCTGAGCCGCTTTTCAACCCTCGGCTGCTTGTTTAACAACGCCCATATACATAAATTTTCCTTGACACCTTTGACAAGGCAAAACAACCCCACTCGAAAATGAAAAACATTTCGAACAACTGTTATAGAACAATTACTCAATCGCCACTGCATTTATAATTAACTTGTTGTCTCCGTGAGTTATCACCTTGCATTTTGTTAAAGTACTTTTCTATGCTTTGACTAAACAAATAAGGGGTAGCAAATAGTCGTTAAGATTACAGACAGCGTCGCTTGGCAATTAACTCATTGCTCTATCGCTCCCCGGAAGGTTGACTTTAGCTGACAAAGCTGATAGAGGGTAATTAATTTTAACCCCTTCTTTTGAGTTTCAGTGCTTTGTTTTTTATATTTATTATCTGCACTGCGCAAAAGCAACTGAATTGAAGGAAGAAAGGGGGAAATAGCGAATTTCCGCAGATAAAGTGTTAATAAGGGTGAATCGCTGATACGCTTACAATCTTATAGCCAAGCAGGGGTGAGCGCATGAAAGGGTTTAGTTGTATAAACTGAAATAAAAATATTACTCGTCAGCTGTAAAGTTCAGCTGAGGTTGCATTTAAAATTAAAACGAATTCTCTTCTACAGTTTTGGGAGCTTTACATCAGTTTTAAGAATTTATTAAGAATTTGCAAATATTATTTTTTCGGTATCGTTAAGTCATCTAATAGAAAAAGTTTGTTAAAACCTAAGTTCTTATCCCATTTCACTTCCATATTTTCAGCAAGTTTCTCTAGTCAACCAGCATTCGCACCCCTAGCCCAGAAACACTGTCAACTAGTCTACACTGGTGTGACCCATCAATGTTTTTCCTCATTCCAATTATTATTTTCAGTTAGCTTTGTTTTTGTTGCACAACCGCAAAAAAGGCTTACTATGAGTAGATATAGGCTTTCAAGTTTAATACGAATTCCACACTTCAACGCCACTTGTCGTTGCGCCGTTGACAGACTGACCACGAATTCATAATAAGTTTGCGGTTGCGGGTTTTACCAAAAAGTAACAGTGCCGCCTACAGACATACAGATTTTAGCTACAGATACATACATATGTACTACATATACATATGTAGCAGATGAATACGAAAATGTGCGTCAGGTGTAGCTTTTGCTGGTGTGTTTTGTGCTGGAAAATACTGGCGACCACAATCACGATTGCCATTATATATGTACCTATATTGATTACCAACACCAATAAGTGTAAGAGTAAATATTTTTCTTTGGATTTGGAGTGACGAATGACAATCGTAGGCAATGGAAGGGAGGAAATGAAGGGGAAAAAGGCAATAAAAATAGTGAATGAATAAATGAATAATTCAATTGAATGGAATTGAGTGGGATAGGTGGTGGTGCGAACAGTTCAGTTTTTTTTTAGCAGGTGACGTTCGGAAATTCGAACTTAGTAGATTTGCTTTCGTGACAAAAAAAAAATAATTTTTCAATGAAACGTGAAACGTTAATAAAAAAATTATATTACAGTAAATATAAAAAGAAATTAAAAGCAAATATGCATAAAAAAATTAAATTCCAAAATAAATATTTTTTGAAATAATAAAAATCAATTAAAAATTATTCCATTAAGTATTAAGTTTAATAACAAAAATTATTGTGTTTGAAAAATCGCAACTAACAACACATGAAAATAAAAAAATAATTAAGCAAAATTTTTAGAACTATGAAATTACTTAAAGAACAAAAAAATTAGATTAAAATATTTAAATCTAAAATTTGGAGCTAAAAATTTAACAGAACTTAAAAAATCGTGAAAGAATTGAAAATATAAAAGTTTGGCCAAAATAAAAAATTATAAATCATATTTTTTAATTATGTTCATGCTTAAATTTTTTGAAAAAATAGAAATTTATTGAAAATTATTCATTTAAATTACGTTATGCGGAATATAATAAAAGCAACAAAAAACTAATCGACAACAAATTTGAAGTAATAAATTACATAACATCATTTTATAAACAACAACTTTATTCGGCTTGAGGTCGTGTTTAAAAAAAAATTAAATATGGCATATTAAATTTTTTTAATTTTATTATTAAAGAATTGTGAGCTTAAAAATAACATGAATTTAGAGAACCAACATGTAAATGAAAATAAAAAATATTTAAGTAATATTATGTAATTTTTAAATGGAAGCTTTAGAACTATAAAATAACTCCAAGAACAAAAAAAGTAAGAAATACTTGAGATAACAAAATTCAACAAAACTTAAAAAATCTTAAAAGAATTAAAAATATAAAAGTCTGGTCCAAATCAAAATTAAAAAAATATATATGTATATAAAAAAATGTTTATTAAATTAGTTTTCGTCAAAATCACTTTAAACCAATTAGTAAAACAAAGCAAAAAAGTAAAATAAAATTTTAAAATTAATTTAAATATAATATTGTAAAATAAAATAAAACAAAAAATATAATAAAATATATAAAAGTAGTAATAAAAAAATAATAAAAAAATTAAATTAATTAAAAAAAATAAATAAATAACAAATCCGTGTATATAACTTGAAACTTTAAAATAGTATTAAAATATTATTTTGGCATACTAATATTTTAATAAACATTAAAAAATTTATGAAATTGTTTATATAAATTAAGAAAAAGGCAAAAATCTGTCCCCGAAAATTCTGCAAAAACTATTTAAAAAAGGAATTTATAGTAAAAAAACCCAAGTAAAAACCAACAACAGTTCATTCGATCTCGGTGAACACCCCCGAATTTAAAGATGTCTAAAAATTTAAATAAAGATAAAAGATAAAAAATATTTATAAAAAATCGATTTTAGAAGAAATAATAAATAATTATATAGATCTATATAACATAAAATTTCTTCGGAGAATGCTGGAAAACAGTGCTAACACGTATTTGTACGTATTCAAAAAAAAATTACATGAAATTATTTAAAAAATTTTTTCGAAAAAATTTGTAAAAGATGCTTTGAAAAAATTTAAATGAAGAAAGAAAGAAAAATCATTTAATAAATACAAATTACAATTTTAAATATCCACCAATGTTTCCATATTTACAGTTCTAACTGTGAATTACTGGTTTTTAGGCAAGCGTACATATTTCTAAATTACCTCCTAGTACAAATTACAAGATTTTTTTTTCACTTTAGATTTGAACGATTAAATTATAATATCTATTCGATTTTTTGAATAAAATTTTTAAGAGAAAAGCGAGCAATGGAGGTATAGGCGTTTAAAAGCCTTACTTTCCGAAAATTTCTTCGTTTAAAAAAAAACAAATCTGAAACCACTGATATCCACTCGAATCAGTAATCGCATTGATTGAAAAATTATTAGACTTTAAATAACATTTGAAAAAAGTGGTTTTCCATATCTCCACATGGAATTCTATAACAAAAATTTTTGAAAAAACATTTTTTTTAATGAAAATAGTGTGTTTTTTAATTTTGAATTGTATAATAGCTTTCGCCTCGTCAAAGAAATATATGGGAATTTCTGTATGTTTAAAAAAATTATTTTTAAAATCTTCAAGTCTAATGCTGAATTTCCACTAGGCATTAAATTACAAAAATTTTTATGACAATGTTCGGCATTAAGAAATACCCGTGTCATTACGTTCATGCAAATATTCATTATATTTGTTTCCACATGGCATTTTTTAAATGGCATACATTTTTTTGTCATTTCAATGCCTAGTTGAAATTCGGCATAAAACTAAGTACAATTGAAAAAATTTTAATTTCCAAAAATCTTTGAAACATGTAACTTTCAATCATTATTGCCGCCAAAATTTACATTTCTATTTATTAAATTTTTTTTAATTTTTTTACCTACTAAAGTTGAGGAAGTATAAATTTTGCACTATCCCTAGTTTTTATTTTTTTTTTTGTCATTTCCTGAATTGTAGAATTTCCTCTTCTAACAATGTTTTTTGTTTGCTCTAGTCCACCTCACATTTGCTCCCTCCCATTAAAATGCACTCAACGCGGCTTGCTTGGCTACTTTACGTTTACTCGTCGCAATTTTTTTCGCATTTGCTTTTTAGGAATTTTTTCAAACAAGCTATCCCACTTAATCCCACTTCTAGCCGCCTGTTGTATGACGACAACCGGGCGGGCCCAGTAAAAGCATGTAAAATGCAAATTAGTGGCCGCTGAACTAGCCAGCCGGAATAAAAGTATGTAAAGGGCAGCAGAAAAAAGTATGTTTTCGAAAATTTTATACATTTTTTTTATACAAAAAACTTAACTACAATAGAAGTGAACTAAAATGTGAGACATCCCAAGAGCTAGACCATTTTACATTACCTAGATTTTATTAAAAATTTGAAGTAAAATGATAAGTATGTTTCACTTTAAATTCTCTAAAGACCACGCAGTATGAGCATCTATTTTATATGCATGTGTATTTATATTTTTTTTTTTTGAACTGCTGAGCATATAAAGTCGAATTCCAGCAATATAAAAAAATTTCTTAGTATTTGTTTTTCTGAAGTTTTTTCTTCCTAGCTTAATCTAAGCTTCAAGCTTATTTATTTACTTATTCAAATTTCGCTTTTTTATGCTCATAAAAATCGCGTAAATTACATTGTTCGTAAATCTCCTACCGAAGAGGCCTTACAAACTTCAAAAGTCTTAACTTGCCTGGTGAATATAAAATTCTACAAAAATTTAAAATTTTCCTGGAAATAAAAATGAAAAATTCCGCAAATATCTGATGTTGGAAGAATAACAATTCATTTGCCATGCAATTTATGCATTTTATAAATTTATATATACACACATGCACATTTACACACATACATTAGCACAAATTATTTATGCACACTGCCTTGCTTGCTGCCAACACACGCTGAGCTCAGTGCCCACATGAGTCCTTGGGCCATTCATCTTCCTCTGCCAACTGCTGCACTCAGCCCTCCACCACTTACATACCTGTTTATAACTTTTTATATTGAAATGTGCCTATTTATACAGTTTATTGTTGTTGCCGTTTTTATTTTGTGTTTGTCTGCTTTTTTATGCTGAATTCATCATGGAAAATCGTGCATAATTCATGAGTGCCTTCGAGTGTGTTTGTGTGTGTGAAAGTGTGTGTGTAAGCGCATATAACTGATGTATGTACGGTGTATTAATGAGACACTCGAACACACAGGTGTTGGAAGTCAATTGTTCTGTAGGCGCGGAAGCAGCATGGAGGAGGTGGAAAAATAATGCAAGATTTTTAAGCATGGGATTACAATGTTTTTTCCTGCCATGGGTTGCTAGAGGCGAGAGAGTAAGAGAGATAGAGAGAGAGAGAGAGAGAGGTAAGGAAAACGAGTCACGGACTCATGTGTACATACATTTGAGCGAACGAAATTTCTAAGTATTTTATAACTGCAAAAAACATATTTTGACTTTATTATTATTTTTTTTTTTTTTTATTTTTAGAAAAAATCGGTTTTATTAAAAACTTTTTTAATATTTTTCATTAAAAATTGTCGCAAGCTCAAAAGAATTGTTGAGTTGATTTTATAGAACCTTTAAAATTTTTTTACAAATTTTAAAATTTTTTTGAAAAATTGTTGAAAAGTTTGATATTTCCACCCTTCTTTTAACTTCTAATACTCTAAAGTTCTTTGTAAACTTTTGTTTGTTTTTTATTTTTTATTCTTGGTATTTTTTATTTTCAACTTTATTGAAACAATTTTTTATATTCATATTTTACTCGAAATGTGTGCATTTGTCCAAATCAATTTTTCACTCGATTTTATACCTTTAAACAAAATATGTATGAAATGTTGCAGCAACATGCTTGTAAGAATATTATGTTGAAATTTAAATAATATTTTTATAAATTTGTGCCATATGTAGAATATAGGAATTTTTAAATTTGTCATTGGTATGTTTCCGCCGCTGTGGTGTAGTGGTAAGCAGTGCGCGCTTCCACTCCGCAGGCCTGGGTTCAAGCCCTGGTCAGAGCAACGTCGAAAAAAAAAATTTAGA
>JAPVRG010100475.1:0-14284 GCA_029783565.1 Rhagoletis cerasi | reverse complement strand
TTATTATTATTATTATTATTATTATTATTATTATTATTATTATTATTATTATTATTATTATTATTATTATTATTATTACTATTATTATTATTATTATTATTATTATTATTATAATTATTATTATTATTATTATTGTTATTATTATTAATTTTATTATTACTTTTATTGTTATTATTCTTATTATTATTTACTATGTATATACACGTGTTAGTTTTTAGAAATTGCATTTTGTGCGGAAGCTTTTTGCCAAAATGACCCGCAAACACGATTTTTATTGTTAATTTAGTATTGTCATACTTCCGTATATGTTATTGATTCAAACTAAGCTATGAAAATACAGAATTACCCGAGCGCCAAATATTCATTAATAAAATTTACTTATTTTTAATATGATTCAAGTTTATTTTGATATTAATTAGTATTCTGCTCAGCTGTTCTGAGCACAATTGGTGATTAACTACTCTTCCACTCATCGCATCACGTGCGGCGTATTCGCAAAAAAGAAATAGTTCCCTAAGAAAATATCAGGAGTAGTATTTATCGACCGTTCGCATTTTTCTGATTACGTCCACCGTAGCTAGGGGTACTTCCATAAGTCGAATAGTTCTGCAATGAAAATTATTCGCATGAAAGCCCATCTGCCGTTTGGAGGCGACGTGAAATGGTAGGACCCGCCATGTGTCTTACAACATCAGGAATCACAACACAAATGTGTGAGCGCAAAGAAGTTCTATGGTATTTCCTGCAGGGTGTCATTCGCTACTTCCCAATAACATTTCAGACATCTACTGACATGCATCCATTTGTATGTACATATGTATAATAGGGTGCCCCTTATTTTTCATTTTCAAAAAATCTCAAGTCTCACCCACCAAAAAGTTGAGGTTGAGTGCAAAAAGAACTGTCCTAAAACTTTACGCCCCTTGGACCACGCCTTCCTTACCCGGCCTGCGTTTGAAAATTGAATGGCTGTAACTCATACCACAATGCCAAGTTAGCACTCGAAATTCTGTCTAACAGGGCGTCCCTTATTTTTTATTTTGAAAAAATTTCAAGTCTCACCCTTCAAAAACCTGAGGTTAGGTACAAAAAGAGCTGCCCTAAAATTTTACGCCCCTTGGACCACGACTTCCCTACCCGACTTGCGTTTGAAGTTTGAGTTGCTGTAACTGATACGACATGGTGATCCGTGCGCAGTAGCATAGTGTATAAAATCCCTTTTCTTAATTTTTTTCACTAAATTAGGTAAATTTATTTGTTTAACTATCCTGTAAGATACTCGTGAACACATTGCAATACGTATCTGTTTTATTATTTTTCGTTTGATGAAAATTAGGCATATTTTAAAATCCCATTCGAAGCTCGCGTTTCTACTAAGCTCAATACTAGCGTTGTCGATCTTCGTGCCTAGGAACTAGACGAGTGCACAAGACATGTTGCTTCAATAATCTTCATAGTGAACAGTATTGAGTTGTTCTCTTTTTTACTGTTCTTGATTTTATGAGATCACTGAAATTACTGTTCTTTTTCATTAAAAATACTCAACATTGCTTTACCCGCGGAGCAACAGTATTAGAAAGTTCATCCGGTCGAGAACAGGCTACAGCCGTATTCAATGCCTTGTCGAAATGGGAATTAACTGCAAAAGTTAATGCGTTATGCTGTGATACAACTGCTTCCAATACGGGCAGATTGAATGGAGCGTGTGTTCTGTTGGAAAAAAAGCTCGGCAGAGATTTATTATACCTGCCTTGTCGTCACCACCGTAACGAGCTAGTTCTGAGAGCAGTTATTGAGGTTAAATCGCCACACTTAACATCAAGTCCAGATGTAGCTTTGTTTAAAGAATAAAAAAAAATGGTCAAAACTTGATACCAAAAATATAATTAGTGGAATGGAAGACGAACGTTGTTAAAAAAACTTGCAACCGGTCGCAGACGTTATTTGCCATTTTGTTTGTAATGAGTTGAGAAAATCTCATGTGAGGGCTGATTATTTGGAGTTCTTGGAACTAACCACGATTTTTTTAAAGAATAATGCAGAAAAAAATTTAAAATTCGCCCGCCTGGTGCAATGCACCAAGCAAGATGGATGTCTCAAGCCATATATTGCCTAAAAATTTTTTTTTTCGTGCACAGTATACCGTTGATGAAGAACAAAAGCTTGCACTCTCTGATGTTTGCGTTTTTATAATTCGCTTTTACGTGGAAGCATGGTTTATAAGTCCCAATGCCTCAGCAGCTGCTGTAGAGGATCTAAATGTTTAAAAAAATATTAAATTGTATGAAGTCATTGATCCGGTTCCATCTCAGGCAGCAGTAACGAAATTGAGTACGCATTAATGGTACCTTTCTGAAGAGGCGTCAGCCCTGGTTTTTTTAATGAAAAAATGGATGCAAATACAAGAAAGGATGTAGTAAAAGCACTTGTAATAGAAGGTAGAGGTGGCACTAAAAAAAAAATCACAGTCGATCACAGCGGTGTTCAAACAATAGCAGGTTTGGTACAGCTATATTTTTGAAATACATTTTGAAACAATAATCAAAATTTTACTTTTCAGACAAATCAGTAAATTTTTTTTATTTCCCGCGAGAGTTTGACCTTATTTTCAAGACTGAATATCGATCTAGCTTTTCTGAAATGTGATCCAAATAAATGGGAAAATTAAGGGTCTTTCATTAGGGGAAATGATCTGATAAAACAATTAAAAGTAACGAACGATACTGCTGAAAGAGCAGTGAAATGAATGCAAGATTATCATGGCGTTATGACAAAAGATGAGAGTCAGAGGGCACACGTATTGCAATGTGTTCGCCAGCATCGTTCATAATATCCTAACTGTACAAAGAAAATTTTAAATAAAGAAATAAATTTACCTAATTTAGTGAATAAAAATTAAGAAAAGGGATTTTATACACTATATAACTGCACATGGATCACCACGTGGTACGAGTTACCGCAACTCAAAATTCAAACGCAAGTCGGGTAAGGAAGGCGTGGTCCAAGGGGCGTACAATTTTAGGGCAGCTGTTTTTGTACCTAATCTCAGCTTTTTGGAGGGCGAGACTTGAAATTTTTTCAAAATAAACAATAAGGGACGTCCTAATAGACAGCATTTCGAGTGCTAACTTGGTAATGTGGTATGAGTTACAGCCATTCAAACTTCACGCAAGCCGGATAGGGTAAGCGTGGTCCAAGGGGGGTAAAATTTTACGACAGTTCTTTTTGTACCTAACCTCAACTTTTTGGGAGGTGAGATCGAAAATAAGTCGAAAAAAAAATCTGTCCATACAAATTTGGGACAGCCTAATGTAAGTGTATACGTAAGTACACTATGCACTGACAGCAGACCAAATTGAAGTGTAAAAAGAAATAGTGGCGCTTTGAAGATTTACTTGAGCGGCGTTTACGTAACATACGTTGAAGGATTCAGCTAAAGCTGATGTCGAAGCAGCTGCTATGGTTGGTATTGAAACTCAGTTGGTTCTAGGCAATAATGAAGATGCCGATAATAAAAAAGTTGAACTTGTAGACGTACATACAAATATACATATGTAAGTGCAATGGTATGAGCGTACGATATATACAACCATGATGACGACTCAATGCCGACTCAATGCCGACTCATCATTTGTGGAAGCGGATTAAGTACTTGGATGAATGAAAGAAATGAAAGAGTTTCATTCACCGCTCTATTCTACTTCGATTTCTAGAAGTAATTTCGTCTTGTCTACCTACCAGTAGAAAAGTCAAAGAAAGATGGCATTGCTGTTGTTGTTGTCGTCAAAATTTTTTCCAGTATGCAACAACATCTCATACTATTCTGCTCCAGCAACAACAAAAACTGTTTTATGCAGCGGAAAGGCGCACTTGAAATCCGCTGATAGTTTGACAAGCATTGACAGCTGAGAAGAAGGTATTAGTGTTTGGTTCTAAGTCAGTGAGGGATTTGTCATTTTCGCAAAAAAATATTGCTCACTACTATTTTATGTTACAGCAACTCGCAATTAAGTTTCCACATAAATGCTTAGTATTTTCGCGATTTAGATAGTACGAAGTACTTGTGACTTGGACTGTTTTTGGAGTAGATACTCTGCTACGTCCGCTATAGTGTTACTATCTGCCAATTTTTCGCCATAATACTGCCCCATTTAGTTTGGAAAGCACGCTTGTGCATTATCTGTGCAGCATACAACCCAAGCTTGGGATAAGCCCACACGCTCTACGGATTCCCAATGAAATGGAAACATTTTGGGAACTCTAACCAAAAGAGTTTATGAAAAAAAACAAAAATTGAAAATCTTATAAGCTGGGAACATGATGGTTGTGTTTCTTTATTTATTCCAAACGTTCGGAATATATTTTTCTGTTTACTTATTCGCTAGAACGTTCCATATAATAAGATACCAAACGCATTCTTTCATTCTGTTCGAGCACGGAATTCAGAGAATATTCTGCTGATTAGCTGTGTGTAATGTAAACAATTGCATGAAAAAATTACGTTAGTGAAACTAAGTAAGTTTTTGCGAATGTGTTTACAAAAAAAAAACAATTAGCAAATAGCATTAAATATTACTAAGCACCAAAAACTTCTTTTTCAGCTAATACTGTACAATTCAAGCGGACTTCTGGGGATATTAGGTGCCTTATTGATCTGTACGCATAACATCGGGAAAAATTCGACACCATACAAAAGATGAAAGTCTTGGACGTTATTGCCCAGGAAATCAGTGATATGCGTGGTAAGATAGTAACTAGTGAACAGTGAAATGGCAAATTGAAAGGTCTAAAAGCCATGTATAAAAAAATCCGTGACTACAACAATACAAGTGGAAACAATGGAAAAGATTGGGAGTGCTTTTATGCTATGCATGAAATTCTCTGGTTGAG
Organism: Rhagoletis cerasi; assembly: GCA_029783565.1. NCBI lineage: Eukaryota > Metazoa > Arthropoda > Insecta > Diptera > Tephritidae > Rhagoletis > Rhagoletis cerasi. Next base: position 9,394 of record JAPVRG010100475.1, on the reverse strand, counting down.
GCCTGAAGTTAATCCCCCGGCAACGTTACGATACGGACGTTTACCAAAATCCCGACTGCGATTTTTGTGATTTAAATGTAGTCGAAGTTAGCCCTACAACTTCAAAGAAACGGAAGATTTCTGATACAAAATATGCAAGAGAAAGGAAAAGATGGCTTAGACCGTAGATTTCCTTGTAGTACCTCCGATCTATGTACACTTTACGTCTCATAGTAATCTACAAATCACTGCCGTCACTTTCACTATCAAACAACAAATCAAAAGCAGTTTTATTAACCGAAATATAACAAGTCGTAAAACTTCCCGCCATCGTTTACTTTTTTAACAATTTTTTGAACTTAAACAGCTGATTGGCTGTTTCCTTATTTCCATTACTCCCGACAAACCACGACTATTCTATTCTAGATCTGGAATGAATAAAGAAATACGCCTGATGTGATAGCAGAGTTGGAGCAAATGGATTTTAACCAGGTACAATCATTATATTCTTTAAAGATTAAGAGAACTTTCGGTATGTATTCAAATCCACGGAGATCCAAAATATTATTAAAACAAAAAAAAAAATACAAACAAAAATAATGTTATGCATTTTTCATATAACTAATGTTTTTTTATGCATAAACGGATGTGGCGACTTGTAAATCGATGTCAATCAAAAAGTGAATTTTTGGATATTTTTTGTTAGTTCCGGCTTTTTTCATTCCAACTGACGATATGTAATAAAGAGAACTAAAATTTGGACACTGACCCGAAAGAATTTCAAAATGTGATGAAAGGTGTTAAAGTTATAACCATTTCAAAATGAAAAACTTTAAATATTTATATTAATAGTGCCTAAGTCAATGCTCATAACCATTGGCGACAAGACTACAAGACATTGGCATTAAAAACCATATTCAGTTGAAGAATATTTAAGTAAAAAAAATAAGGGCCGATTACATAATAAAATTAAAGAATCTTTTAAATTTAAGTGATGTTTTTTTTGACGACTTTAACTAAAAGGAAACCTTTGCAAAAGGAACTTTAATGTTTCATTATGAAATCGGCCCTAAATATTTTTTTAGTAGAACACCCGTTTTGCATTGCTGGATTCCGTCTGTTCAAGTAAAAATTTAGATATCTCAACGAAACTTAATACGCGTATTTCTTTTGGGATAAGGACGGATAATATTGAAAATGGTCGAAATCGGACAATAACCACGCCTACTTCCAATGTAACGGTTGTGTGCAGAAATACAAAATCTGTGATATTTTAGTAACAACTGAAGCTCATTCACTCAAAATTGACATCAACAATGATCTATAAGCGAGTAATAAGAATTTTGTAAATTTTTGAAAAATGGGCGTATCCACGCCCACTTATGTATTTATACGTACTTTCGGTATGTATTCAAATCCACGCTTTACCAATTTCTACCAAACTGGGCACAAATGTTGATATTGATCTAATATGGAAAACCGGAAATTTACCACGCCCACTTTCCATATAACGATAATTTGCAGAAATACGAAATCAGCGATAAATCAGTAACTACTGCAGCAAATTGACTCATAATTATTTACATATGTTGGCAATAATTCCTTAGCAAGAAATACGATTCTGACAAATTTTTATAAAATGGGCGTAGCACAGCCCACTTATGATTACATGTGTGTATCTCGGTAACCGTTTTATCAATTTCTACTGAACTTCGTGTGATTACTGTACTTGACACAAAAAAGCAAGATGTTGAAAATGTTTGAAATTGGGCTGAATATACGCCCACTTCTCATATAAGGGTAATATTCAGAAATATGATAACTTCGATATTTCGAAATTTACAAACGGTAATTTACTGAGTACCAACACTCATAACAATCTCTTAACAAGAAGTAAGATTTTTGTGGACTTTCGGAAAATGGGCATGACACCGCCCACTTTTGACTACTTAAGTTTGTCTCAGTAAACGCTTTATCGATTTATAACAAACACAGTTGAATTATTTATTTAAGTCGAATTGTTCATATTATCGAAAATGTTTGAAAAAGGAAAAGCCCCTCCCTGCATATAACTTCACGGTAAGTTTCAGAATCGTTAAAAAACGATGTCCGCCTTGTATTTAATGTCCGGTTTCGCACGAACTTAGACTTCTTTACTTGTTTAAAGATAAGTTCTTTCAAATGTTGGTCTTAACTGCGGTTGAGATGGTACATTCTGAAGTTCCGATTTTTGATGATGCATATTTTAGTCAAAATCCGGTAGCCTGTAAGGCAATCAGATTTATGACGTGTTACTTCTCTGTTCTATATGGAGTTGCCAACCATTGACAAGAATTTACACTTTTACTCTAGAGTAAAATAAAATCATTGCCATTTAATGTCAGGAGTAAAAATTTAAATTTTTAATCAAGATATTTTGTTGTTGGAAAGTAATTTTTTTTACGCTTTACTCTTTTACTCTCTTACTCGGGGGGTCGTGAGTATCCTTATTGTTTTTTATTTTTGAAAAAAAGTACCTCTAAATTAATCACCCGATGCTCATTTACACAATAACTTCCTTCAACCACTAGCCATTGCGCAGCCTCGAGGATTAGTTATTTTATATTTATATTATATTTTTCCTCCTATAATAGAAATATCGTGTTTAGTGAAGCAGAACATCGAATACAAATTGTTTGCTAATTTATCCGCTTAGTATTGCATTACGGATCTTTAAATAATACTTCTGTGAGTATTCCAAGGTAAGCTAAAATATCAATAACTAATAAAATCTGCGCTTGATTGCATATAGCCAAGCGTATCAATTTTTTCACTGATTAAGTTGCATTTTGCTTGTTCATAGCTGCGTATAAGTAAATACATGTATAAGCATGTAAATTCCAACCCACATACATTAGTATGTAGTGTGCTATTTAGTTGTTGACCAGGCGAGGAAAATTACTTGTATAGTAAACATTTTATAACTAAAGTAAACATTTTATAACATGTCCCTTTGTTCTACACAGAGTTTCCTAATTTTGATTACCTTAAATTTGCTCCCATGCTAAGAACTCTGTCTGAATTAAATAATATTCATAACTTGGACCCGTACTTTATAATTATTTTAACTAGTTCTTAAGCAATTCCTTTCTGTAGTCAGTAAGAAATTAATGTTTCATATGACTTATAAATAAATAAATGTAAAATATTAAAAACCCAATCAGATGACTTCTCCTTAATCAACATTAATACAACAACCAGCACGTCATACATTTATCTAAAATATTTTTATACCCGAGCACACCTGTGCCCAAAGGTATATTAACTTTGTTCACATAACGGCTGTAAGTAAGAGCCTAAAGGGATCGAGATAGATACAGACATATATTTATCAACATGCTCAATATAACCAATAACCACGCCCACTTCCTATGTATCAGTAATTTACGGAAATACGAAATCTGCGATAAATCACTAACTACCAAGCCTAATTTGCTCAAAATTTATTTTTTCTATAGTTCCTTAACAATAAATACGATTATAACAAATTTTTATAAAATGGACGTGGCACCGCCCACTTATGATTATATACCTATGTGTATCTCGGTAACCGTTTTATCAATTTATACCACTCTCGGTATAATTATTCTACTTGACACGAAAAAGCAAGACGTTGAAAATGTTTGAAATCGTGAATCGATATTTCTAAATTTAGAAACGGTAATTTACTCAAAGTTGATACAACAATCTCATAGCAAGAAATAAGATTTTGATGAACTTTTGGAAAATGGGCGTGACACCGAAAATGTTTGATATAGGAAAATACACCCCTGTTTCAGAATCGAGAAAAGACGATGTTTAATACGTGCACCGGGTATTAAGTGTTCGCTTTCGCCCGAACTTAGTCTTCTTTGCTGGTTTTTTTTTTTTAATTTTGGCACATAGGCTTTGCACGCTTAGAACATTACCAATCACACCTTGCAATAAGCTTTGGCAAACATGTTCGAGATATTGTCATACATACATATGTATATACTTATTTACATATACTATATATCAACTTATGTTCACGTAAGATACGTACGTTCATATGTATGCACTAATTTTGCATCTGGGTGCATTTTGTAAAGAGAAGCAGTTGAAATATAATTCTCAAATATATATGCATGGAAAAACGAAAAAAAAAAATAAAAAACCAAGCTATGCTAACTTATCCATTGCATATAAATATGGAGCAAATCACTGACAATAGACACAGTTCGCCTTTAACGGGTTCGGTGTTCAGTCAACGCGCTCTATCTCACACATAGGCAACTACGCACTTATTCATTACTCAATATGCGTGGATCTACCATGATCTTAGCCGTGTTGGCTGCAGTAGCCTTCCTGTATCACACCGAAGCAGCGGCAATCGATGAACCACCATCAACTGCAAAATTAGATGAGTCAAAAGGCGAAGCTGCAGCAAATCTTTTAGACGTCGATGCAGGCGTTGAGCATGGCAACGATGCACCGAGAGCGGCTCGTCAGTATGGATACGGCTGGTCATACGGCTGGGGTCATCCATGGAGCTACTATAGTAGCTCCTGGGGCAGCCCATGGGGTGGCTACGGGTGGGGCGCATATGGTGGTTATGGCGGAGGTTGGGGCCGCCCGTGGAACTACTGGGGTTGAGTAAAAAAAGAAATGTGTAGAAATTTGCAATTTGTACTAATTAATTGGCTTTTGGTTATGAAATATGAAAAAAAATGTTGAATTCGTGAACTATATGATTTAAGGATTATTTGTTGAGATGTGAAATATGAACGTGTGTATTTTATAAATAAAAATTCTGCGATTTGGAATTATGTACAAATAGAAAATTTAAAAGCTATGCACAATTGGTGGTAAATGAAGTATGGATACACATATATACACTCTCTTTCAACATTAACTCAGAGATGCAGAGGACTGATCTAAGATGCGACTTTTCAATTCGATATTATGTAAGCTCGGGCAAAAGATGCTATATTCATAAGGGTGGATGGTCAAAAAACAAGATTGCAATTTTAAATACATGACGCTTTCACACCAAATTCAACATTTAGTTTATCAAGAAGTATCTTTCTGACATTCAAGCCAAATAGTTTGGTTGTTACAGCTGAGTGAAAGATGAAGGGCAAAGGAACGTTGAGGTCATTTTACTAGAAATGTTAATCCATGGTATGGTAATGGACATTTGGCGAATTGGGGTGCGCTATTTCATATTGGATAAGTGTTAATATTAGAGGTCAGTGATCCTACCTTTGCAAGAGTACCGTTCGCTCGATTTTAATGAAACATGCACCGTTTTTAAAGTAATCAATTCGCCTGTTGCAAGAATGTCAACTCAGATATATAGGGGGCGTGCCATCTGACATATAGACGAAAATTTTAAATTACTATATCTCTAAAGGCAATTACGCTGGAGTATTGGAACTTCGCACAGATGTATACAATGTAAATATCATACTTATGGCAAAAGGTGGTAGGTATAGGAAAAGGGGGCGTGGCGCCTCCCCAAACCTTTGAAATTATCATATCCCTTATCTCTGAAACCGCTTATGCTAACGTCCTGAAATTTGGTACAGCTGAATATACTATCAATACCGTGCTTCTTACGTAAATCGGCAGGTATGTATGTTGTAAAAACGTGAGAGGAAATGCATTTATATGTATATAAATAGGCAAGCATCGTTCAACTAGGAACCATTTTGAAGGAATAGTGCAGAGTAAGTTCGTTGGTTCGATAGGTGTCGCAGGAGTCGATTTTTTGTGGTACACTTTTGAGCTGCTTGGTCCCAATGGATTTTCATGATATTTATCTCAGAAAAAGAAGTATAGGTGTAGATGTAGATGACCTAGAATTTAGTTCTTAATCTAGACACTGCGGTCGAAAAACTCGGAAAAATGCATTTAAAGTCGGGATTGGTACATGTTTAATCTAAGTATTAGTTTGAGGAGCATTATATTATCTTACGTGTGTGTATATTAGTAAGAAAGCATGATATTTTGAGGTACTTATTCCTCACCAACTTCCATAAAACTTACATATATCAAAAGAAAGAGAAGTTCATTCAGATGTGCAGAGTCATGTCCGAATACATCGTAACACCTAACTGCATCAACTAACTAGAATACGAGTATATACTAGGGTGATTGACTCGGTTTTTTTAAACCGCGTTTCCTCGGATTTTTCATAAATTGTTGGGGTTTTTTTCATTTCAAATCATTATTTTTCGAATATCGATTGGACCGGTTTTTTTATATCCAAACCCGGGTTTTTACCTACGTGGTTGGTTATCAATTGGCAGCACGTAAAAAGTGAACAGCTTAAGGCGAATTCATTACACTAACAAATTATATGCCCATTGGCAATCAGAACAAAACAAAAGTACAACAAACACACCATTTTAACAATCAGTATAAATTCGCCTTGAAATCAGCACTCTGGTAACACCACCTTATATGAATTCGCCTTGGAACAGCTGATTCAAACGTTTGCCAGTTGGGTTTGGTTTACTGAGACACACATATGTAGTTAATAATAAGTTGGCGGTGCGACGCCCATTTTCTAAAAAATTTGTTATAATTCTGCTCCTTGCTAAGGAATTATTGCAAAAATAAGTTTTGAGTAAATTAGCTTCAGTAGGTATTGAGCTATCGCAGATTTCGTATTTCCGTAATTTACTGTTACATGAGAAGTGGGCGTCGTTTTTGACCGATTTCAAAACTTTATCCCTCTTCTATGTTGGACCAAGGTAAACACTTTTTCCAAGTTTGGCAGGAATCGGTAAAGCCGTTACCGAGATAAACATATAAATCCATAAGTGGCTACGCCCGTCTTTCAAAAACTTATAAAATTCGTATTGCCTGCTAATAGATCATTGTAAATATCGATTTTGATGGAATAAGCTTCAGTAGTTACTAAAGTATCGCAGTTTTTGTATTTATGCAAACTGCCGTTATATGGGAGGTAGGCGTGGTCACAATAGAAATGTGCGTAGGAAGTTTCGTTGAGATATCTCAATTTTTACTTGAGTTATCGTGTGCGCAGATTGACTGCAAAATATTTGACTAGCATTTTTTTTTTAAATATTACTTTTTTTATTACTTAGAACAAATATTGAATTTTTTGATGAGATCTCATTTTCTTTTTTATTTTAATTTAAAAAAGTTTAAATTCGTTTTGTATTGATATTGTTTTTAAAAAAAACAGTTTAATTTTTGCTTTATTCGCTTTTTTTAGCTGACCGTAGATATTTTTTATTTATATAAGGTGTTATGAAACTGCCAATTATTCAAAAATCCGGTTAACCTATTTTTCGAATAATTCGAAACCCGCTTTTTAAAAAAATCAAATAATCGCCTCCCTAAGCACATTGTCCTTACATGGTTGTAATGGATTATAGACACAAACTACAACTTTAGAGTAAGTTTGACACATGTAAAGAGATTGAATAGAAGTTATTGTGTCGAACACAGGGCGATACTTTTTTAGATTTAAATCCATGCCAGTTACTGATGCAGATAGCTCAGCAGTAAATCGATTTCTAGTATTCCCATCATTAGAATTACCGGAATTGGCTTAAGGGCTTCAATTAGACCCTAGTTGTTGTTCAACCTTTCCTGTATTTCTTTTCCTCTTTTGTTACCGAATCTGTTATTAACCGCCATTTCAAGAGAGGTAGTTTGTATGACAAATGCAAAAGATTTTCGAAAAATCATATTCGGGCATGGAGTACAGAAAGGCCGAATGGAAATTTATTTCTTTCAAAATTTGCAGTTCTCAAGAAACAAGTGCTCTTATATTTATTTCGTCAAGAAAATTTACAGCAATGGCAAGGTATTTTTTTCTAGCAACAAAAATTATGAAAAAAATATTTCTTGTTATTTTTCTTGATATTATGTGCTTTGAAACTGTATACGAAATATTTGTAATTCATTAAAAACCAGATAAGTAGTTGCATCTTAAACAATTTTTAACCGACTTCTATAAGTATTCTGTGCGAACACAGAAAGAAATATTATCGATAATTCACGCGTACACATCAAGCGAATGGAAACTTCCCACCTACGCCAGCGGGCGGTTGGAAGTCGATTAAAAACAATGGCCGTTGCATTATGAGCGATACCCTTAGGTATAAGAGCTATCATTTTGTTTCTTTAAAATCCACAATATAACGAAAATCATTTATGGCCAGCTTATAGGCTTAAATACACGTACATGTGTGCGACGTCGGCAAATATCTACTCTAGTAGCAAAGACCCATCTTTTAGTTTCCTCTGATTTTTTCCCCAATCAGACTTATATGGGTGACAGACCACTGGGATATTGCAGTGAATTGCGTTGCGGATGAGTTGGCCAGAGAAGTTAAATTCGCCGGGTAAAGAGGAAGTGTAAGCACTCTTCCTTGTTTAAAAGCAACACATAAAGCACTTTGACTAAGTTCGCAGTGATTCGAAATGGATGCATAAACCGAGTTTCAATACGCTTTGAAATTCAGAAGAAATTGTTTTTCACATCGGTGCGGAAACACGTATAAACGCGCCATTCATTTAACGCGAAGTCAAAACCGGCTGGTTTTCTTTATTCAGCGTGTTTTAAATTTGTAAATGAAGGTATGATTTTTGTAAGCTTTTTGGTGACAAATATATGGCCGGTGGTGTGCTATTGAGTTGAGGAAAAACTTTTTCTGTCAGAAAAATTTTGGTACTCAACAAGGAGCCCAGGACACAAAGGAAATATTTTCCTACACAATAATAGTTTGAATAGTGCAAATGCGTTTTTCAAACCATGGTCACATTGCCATCTTACTCTTCGAGCCCACAAATCATCATTTCCTTTGCTAACTTGAATTTAGAATGTATGAATTTTATCGCTTATGGGTTTTAACTTTGATGTGTGTGGAGCGAGTAAAAACACAACTGTTCGGTCCAGTAGTTTGACTACATATGTGTGATTTTCGTACATAAATAAAGGCTCATTCATACTTTCAATTGATATGGTGTACCTGTTTAAACATTCGCAATCTTAAGGGCCATTTTCACAGTGTTGAGTTAACTCAGATTCGGAAGTTAACTATCGATTTTCAGTACAAAGAAAATGTAAAATCGTTACTGGGAAAAAACTTAAGTAATCATTAAAAGAATCTGAGTGCGGCTGTAGGACTTTAAAAATTTTTTGTTTGATAAAATGGTAATAATTTTTGCAATTCCCAATAAAAACGAAACACCAATTAATGAAATTGACATCATCTTACAAATAAGTATGTGCTTGTAAATCGAAATAAATATCTCAACCCACTATTACATACTCGTCTATTTAAAACTGATTGATTGCCTAGATTTATCACTTTAATTCCCATTCGCCAATTGAATATCATGAAATATTTGATGGTCAAAAATGCATATAATT
>JAPVRG010100429.1:0-12825 GCA_029783565.1 Rhagoletis cerasi | reverse complement strand
CAATTTTTTTTTAAATATTAAGCAATATATGGCAATACGGGTATCAAATGAAAGGTATTTTAGGCCCTATACCAACCAAGGTATTTTCGAGTAGGGTTGCCACCTAGGATTCCCACCTGACCGCATTTTATTTATTCCTTCAGATATCGACCACTATCTCGGGAACGGTTAAACCGATTTCGATGAAATTTGGTACATGAATAGAATGCTTCCTTCTAAGATTTTCTACTTGGATGTTGCCACTAAAGGCAACTTAGAGGGTTGCCACCTTTCCGAATTTTTTTTAAATATTAAGCAATATATGGCAATATGGATATCAAATGGATGGTATTTGAGGCCGTATACCAACCAGAATGTTTTTATGTTAAACATAAACATAAAACATATTCGTTATTTCTGAATTTAAGAAGTTAACTTCTTTCACGTGTACTGGCTACACGCGGTTTTTTTTTTTTTGTTGGAGTACGATTGCCTTCTGCACTTCACAGAGGCTTTTTCATATTTCGGAAACACAAAAAAAAATTATTTTATCATTTTATAACCATGTTGTCTCTGACGGCATTTGAAACCGGATCCTCCTGAAAGCTAACAAATTGTGGCAAGCATCTCTGCGCATTGAGCTACTTCCACGCATGTAAATGTGCGTTCAAATGTTCACTTTGAATCAAGGCCAGACCAAGCGATTGAGGCATTTGCAGGGTGGTGTTCTTTAAAAATTTTTTTTATTGAATTGCAAGACTACATCACCCTGTCACTGCCAAACTGTACTTTTCGTCTATCTCTAGACCGGTTCCTTCGGGACTGGTCGGAGGTTAACCTTTTTTGATGCAACTAAATGTTCCATTCTAACCGGTCAAATTTTAGCCGGTGAAGGACTGGTCCTTTTTGGAAAATTTGCCGCCTTGTTGCTGCAGGATATGTACAAACGTGAGGCTGTCGACATTTATATGAAATGGTAGATAAGTGCATACACGTTCATATTTTAAGACTCAAAGCTCACATGCTCGCATACCTACATATATGTGCATGTGTATGTAAAATCTATGTAATGTAAATTTATTTACACACGCAAAAGTGTTTACAGCTACAACCTATTTTACACTGCAATAGAATATTCAAAGTGCAAAGTACAGAAATTTTCAAAGTAATTTTATTGAAATTATTTAACTTTCCATAAGAGTACACAAGCAGCTGTGTGAGTATATATGTGTGTGTGTGTCCAAATGCATAGGTATAGAAATATAAATATTCTAAGTTTTCTGTTGGTAAACAAGTTTTTGAAAGTTGTATTAGAATACAGACAGACGTATCAACCGACTTACTCCAAAAATGGGTATATGCGTGTGCTAGCTATACGTCTTGCTTCTACGTCCCTGCGGGAAAAGCTAAATACTAGCTGTGTACTGGAACACTATCAGTTAGCTTTTAGGCTCAACCATTTCGTCTTCCAGCCGTTTTCCATGCTGTCGACTGGTATTTGTAACGTGGCGATGTCCTACGAAATACCAATTGCGTGGCTTTGTATCAGCACCTGCCAGTAGAAAAACGAGTAGCATCATACCAATTGACGGGATATGCTGCCGATGTATCCGCCGTGAAAGGATTAAGTATGCCATTTTGCTCCTGGTGTTCCAACCCTCGCAATTTCCCACAGAGCAAAGTTATGGATGCCATTCGAGAGAACCGGGGTACGAATCCTCGTATAGCGGCCATTTTTTGTGTACCGTTTTTGTATTGTTTTTTGTTTTTTTAATATTTTTTTAATATATTTTTTTATTATATTTTTTATTGTAATATTTAAATATTATTGTTTAAAAAATAAATTTTCCTTTTATAAATTCCATTTAATATTTATGTATTTAAGTAGTTCTTACCAACTGAAAATAAATTCACAAACTTGTACTTTATATTTAAATTGAAATAAATAATTCACCTTAACTTACATTTAATTTAACCACCTCCAAGCGCATTCGAAACTGCGATCTCAGAACCAGAAGTGGTAGTGTTTAGGAGCGATTGCTAACACCAGGTGCCTAAATGCATGCTATGTAATGCTGCAAGTTCAAAAATTTCCTTCATTATATTTCGTCGCTGGAATAATGAAATAGTGTAACATGAATAGTATAGTTTTGAGAAAAACGACTTGGAAGTTTTATAAACCAATCGATCAACTTTAAACTTTAATTGCGCGCTTTTTATACAAAATATTCACATCTTAAGTACACCACACTTTTTACTGATTCCTTAGCTGTAAATCCACATAAAATTATGTATCATATTTACTTAGAAATACCATTTGAACCTATTTTTCTGAAAGCATCTGCTTATACACTATTTTATCTTTGAAAATTTTTATATGAAATAATTATACACTATTTTATTTGTTGGTATACACCATTTTATTTCATATTATACACTGTTTTGTCATCGTGTATAACACGGATACACTATTTCATTTCAAATTTTGTTTGCATTTTCAGAAAAATTAATTGGTGTATGTCGATATTACACCGTTTTATTATTCACATTTTGAAGCAACCTATGAAAGTTATCAGCAGTATAATGAAGCAAAATACTTTTCGTTATTTTAATATTACAAGAATTTCTTTGGGATTTGCTTAATAATACTGCAAGTGCACCATACACTACTTGTAAACAATTGTAGCACTTACATTATTATTATACAATTTAGTTTTTCGCGAATAAATTCGTGAGCCAAAAAGATATCTAAGAAAACTAAAGATTTTTCTAATAGATTAAAGGATTGTCTATCCAATGGTGCAATTATCGAATAATAGTGTATGTGGCGTTTACACTGTTTCTTTATTCGAGCGACGATTTATGAAATTTTTGCAAATGCACTTCTCAACTGCCATGTAATAAGACTTTCTTAAGTTAGGACTTGATTGTAGCTTAAAGTATGCTCGGCCTAGTCTGATGCATCCTCCGGACAATGCTTCCGGAGCTTTTTGCGGACTCTGCATGGCTTACAACCATGCAGGGGTGGTACTCACCTATGGTTACCATTGGCCACAGTGCCTGCCCACCATTTTTGCTTGAATAAATATTTTTTTTTTGTATATAAACATAAATGCCAACATACTGGTCTCCCCTCTCACTGAGTTCTTCTCTTCACGCGACACCACTGCCGACATTTGTGAGGAAAGCGAGTAACTACGTTTTATTTTTGGCTTTGAAAATTTAAAGGCAGATGTCACTGATGTTGTTCGAAATTGTTGCACTGGTAAGCCGCCACCTTAACTCATACCAGTTAATGAACTGGTATTTTTACTGACTTGTTTGGCTCTTCACTGCAGGATTGCTGCTAAGCATCTCTTTAATCTACTTTTTTGCTGCATACTTTTCTGGGCGTATGAGATTTCTTGTTTACATGCTGTTCCGGTTAGGTTGGCAAGTTGTTGGCAAGGCCACCAGTAGCTAAAGCAGCTGAATGAATTTAAAATTAAATAAGTTTTGTATTTAAAGCACATTTCCATACACTTGTGTTGATACATTTTATAATGGAAATATTTTTGAATTTAAAAGTATTAATAACTAGAAGATTCTATGAAACAAATACACATTAAGGAATTCATTTAATACTTTTGGCATATTTTTGCTGCCTGCAAAATATTTCTTTCTCGGCAGTAGACACTTTTTTCTGCAATTTTTTTTAATTAAAATCCAGTACAGTATGAAAATTCCAGTAGAGTCGTTGATTTTTATAAAACAACAGTTTTCTCCTTAATTATTATAACTTTTGGTTTTTCTCCTACTTTGTAAACTCGAAAGCCTTCAAACAAAATATTTCTGGAAATCCCATGCATTGATACATACATATGTATGTATGTAAAAATGTCCATACGTTTGCCTGTTCAGCTTTATACAAAACATTTTTATTAGTTGCCGTAAAACCACCAACTTACCCCCTTGGCTGGCAAACAGCAACCTTAAGCCAACATATTTGCGGCCATCAAAGGTGCTACTTCTTCAACTAAAACTTGCAAAGTCTGACAAGTGATTGGCTGTCTTACAAGCATTTTACGCCAGCATGCTTCTGGTGTGACTTACGCTTGCAACTTGTTATTGAAAGTATAGGCTAAGTATACCCCCCCTCATGTCTCTTTCAATAATTAGAAAGCCACATGCTGCTTCGGCCACAGCAATCAGAACTTTTACACCAGCTTTTTCTTGTACTAATTTCTTACTTAATTTTTAGTTTTTCTGCTTGACTCCATTGATTTAGCTATTGGTTGTTTTAGCTTTTTTCACGCTATTTTTGCCGCTCGCCTACAGCCGCAAATTGAAACTTACAAAATAATTTTCTCGGTTGCTTAAGCGGGGCTTAAAAAGTTTGCTTGTAAGCGTCGAGAGAAAAAGTGCAAGTTGCAATAATTTTGCGTAAGAAAAAGTGTTTGGAAAAACTCAACCTATTTTAGAAAAAGGAAAGCAACAGTTGCCTGCCAGCGTAATAAGATCAACAACAAGTTACATTGAAAACTGTCTGAAGCAAAACTTGAACACACTATTTGTGGGCGTAAATTGTATAGAAACAAACGCCTTAAGTGGTTTAAAGGAACTTAAAGCGAAGTTAACGGAAAATTGAGTTATATTTTTATCAGAGGCATAAATTTCGAAAACAAACTTTATTTCTGTATCTTGCAAGGTACGTTGCCTTTTTGGCATAAAGCTCCTACTTTTTTAAGAAGTACTTCAATTAAGGTGCCTCATATATGTACAATAAGGTGGTCCAAAAATACACAAGAAAATAAACTTTTTGGAATTTTCTTGCTGACACCACCCAGAATTATAGAAAATCGAAAATAAGGAGACACGTATTTCTTATTTTGAATTAGTTATATTTAACCGTGCCGCCGGGGCTTTGAACTTTTCCATATATTTTACAAGGGGAAAATGCATGTTTTCGTAGATTTGCTATAAAATCTGTAAAAAAATATTTTTTGTTCGAATAAAAATATTTACCTTCAGAAATCTTCCAATAATAGAGCTATGATGCAATTTTAACTCGAAAGTGTTGCTAACTTTTGTAAAACTTTTGTGAAATAACTAATTTTTGTAAATAAGCAATGAGATTATCGGTAATGAAAAAATTGTTATTACAATTTTTAAGTTAAATATGCATCATTATTTTATTGTTTTAAGATTTCTGAAGGGTAATATTTTTATTCTATCAACAAATATTTATATTCAACCATCTAATAGCAATTCCACAAAAAAAATTATTTTCTCCATATAAAATATACGGAAAACTTCAAAGCCCAGGCGGTACGGAATATTTCGCTTTTTTCACGTTTGTTATACCAAATATGAAATAAAATTATTTTCATGATCAGAAATAGTAATAAACAAGTGTTTTTGACACCCAATATTCGAGGTTTCTAAAAAATACCTCTTCCTTTTATAAAATATCGAAAACTCTGGACGTAGACGAAATAATATTTCTTACAACGTCACTGCTTTGTTCGCAGAGAACGGGCAACGCAATAGTATTAAAGATAGACTTTTCGATAAAAAATACCACTTTTAAAATATACTAATTATTCTTATAAAATATTAAAACCCCTGTCAGCAGACGCAATGATTTCATTGCTCTTCACGTAATTTTTTTTAGAATCGAAAACTTAGGATTTAAGGCTTTGTATGATCTTTCTCTGTTCAAAGAGGAAATACTCTATTTAAGGCTTTTCGCGTTGACTTTTTTATACCCGACAATAGACGATTTGAGCACTTTTTATTACTTTTCTCTATACAAATAGGAAATACTCTATTCAATGCTCTTCACGTAGACATTTTTGGATGTGCACTTTTAGGATTTGAGTGTTTTGTATAAATTTACTCAATTAATAAAGGAATTAGTATGTTCAAGCTCTCCGCGTAAACTATTTTGGAATTTAATTTACTAATGGATTTTATAATTGTCTTTGGATAGGCATCTGGCTGTAGCGCCATGTTCTTTGTGTATTTTTAATGAAAAGAAAAGTTTGAAAGTCGAAAAAATTTAAATTTTCGCTTTCTAATTTTTTTGGAGTTTTGATGACAGAAAATGATTCACTGTTCTGTTAGCTATACTGAAAGTCACATTTTCACAATTTGTTTATGATTTTTAATGTTTAAATGAGTTTTTTCAAAAATAAGATTTTTCACATTTTTTAATAAACACTAAGAATTTCGAAGGCGCGTCTATTTTAGCGGGGGTGGCGGTCCCGATTTTACCGGAAATCTCATTGCGTTCATAAAATTAGATAGAGGAGAAATGCTGAAAAAATTAGACAAAGTCCTTGAATTGTTATTCAATTGACGTTTCATTTCATAAAATGTTTCCGGAAGAAAAAAGTATTTCAGTTCAGAAATATTTATCTTTCGAAAGAATTTTTGTAAAATATTTTACTTTTCAATTTATATTTTTGTATATTATGATTTTCAATTTAAAAAGAGCGTCACACAGTGAATCTTTAGACCAAAGGCTCTACCCAAAGTGTCTTATAAAGCCTTTAGAAGTTTTATAAACTTATGTTGTAGACTACTGTAGGATCCTTATAAAACTATCATCATACAATTCTTAAGCTAATAATAGAGCAACATTGTCCACTACGAAGCCCAACCTTCTGCGGCACATTTAGTCTTATAAAAGTTGTATATATTACTTTATAAAGCAAAATGGCAGTGTTTGGTCCTCAATTTTGCGCTAGTAAACCATTGTAAAATTCATATAAAACTTTGTGTGTTATCCGGGATCTTTATCTTTATCTTTATATTTATCTGTATCTTTATCTTTATCTTTATATTTATCTTTATCTTTATCTGTATCTTTATCTTTATCTTTATCTTTATCTTTATCTTTATCTTTATCTTTATCTGTATCTTTATCTTTATCTTTATCTTTATCTTTATCTTTATCTTTATCTTTATCTTTATCTTATGTTTACGTTTATGTTTATGTTTATGTTTATGTTTATGTTCATGTTTATGTTTATGTGTATCTTTATCTTTATATTTATCTTTATCTTTATATTTATATTTATCTTTGCCTTTATCTTTATCTTTATATTTATCTATATCTTTATCTTTATCTTTATCTTTATCTTTATCTTTATTTTTATCTTTATCTTTATCTTTATCTTTATTTTTATCTTTATCTTTATCTTTATCTTTATCTTTAACTTTATCTTTATCTTTGTCTTTATATTTATCTATTTCTTTATCTTCATCTTTTTTTTATCTGTATCTCTATCTTTATCTTAGTCTTTATCTTTATCTTAATCTTAATCTTCATCTTTATCTTTATATTTACTTAAAAAAACATTTATGTGCATACATATAGGAAACATATTTATTTTTATTTAATAATCCAATAGCAACGACATATTCAGAGTTTTTTCCTTTGAGAGGAACATTCAAAAGTTGCCAAAAATTTATACGAATTCGTAGGTACCCACTAAATATACTTTAACAAGAATGTCTGTTGCTGTTTCTGTTGTAATTTTCTGGTTATCAGCTTTTGTGCAGCATCATCAAAATTTCGTGGGTTCATTCAAATGAATGCATCGGTCAAATACCGTAGAGTCTTGCCTAGCCCACGGTCTCTTTAACTCTTAATTCTTGTATGTTGTACATAGCGCTGCAGTAGTTGAATGCAATCATGCTTGCTGCTGTTGTTATTCAGTATTTCATCATTGTTTACTTGCAACTGCAAAACTACTTGATAAACAACTAAGCATTTGCATTTGAAGAGGCTGAGGGATGTTGCAAAAAGCAAAAAGAAAGACCACTATGTATCTGGAAGCAGTAGGTCGGTGTGGTAAAAGAGAGATGATGTGGAGAATTGCGCGCTTGAAGTTTCGAAACTTCACTCTCTAAATAAGTAAGCATCTACATACTTCCCATTGCCTTAGTCCACATCTGAGCACACAGAGGTAGGTGCATTGGGTCGAGCTGCAGCTTTCACAGCCATGAGTGCTGTGCTATTGATAAAATAGCCAACAACTTTCTCGTAGCTGCAACTTCACCGCATTTCGTTTGTTTTAATTTTTATTTTATTTTTTACTCTTGTTTAAGTGTTGCTCAACTTTTTAATAGCCACCTTTTAGGCGCATTGCTTTCAAAGCACGCCAATAATCCGCCCTAATTGCATTTACGGCTTAAGTTTTATTTATAGTTTACTTATTCCTTGCATTGCTGCTGCGATCCGCTGTTATTTTCTGTTTTTATTTTTGTTGCTTTTGACTTGCAACGCAGCGCAGGCTGTTACTTATTTTAATTTTTAAGCAGTTTGCCTGCATATACTCGTGCATACATAACTAAACGACCTGTTAATTTACTACGTACTTTATTATGGCTTCATTCATTCGCATTCACAAAGCAGGTGGTAATCCCTAGGCATTTGCTGCAATAAAATGTGTAATTTTCCTAATGAAAGTGTGCCGGTGTGAAGGAGTAAAAGTGCGCTAGTTGGGAATAAGGGTTGTTGGGGGTATTCAAAAACGGATTATGAGATTTATGCAACACGTTTGCGATGGCAGACGGATTTAATAGATGACAGTGTATGTATTTATAAATTTTTGTACTATGGAAATTTGGAGTAAAATTTATGAGTGAGTAAATGACTGCCATAAACTAAAAAAAATTGGCCCGTCTTCTTCATGCACAAAAGATAAGTAAATTCTTTAATTCATCGTGGTCCTGCCCTCTCACTGAGTTAATCATTGGGTTATTGGTGAACTTATTCGAAGTTATAAATCAATTACCATAGAGATATCAGTTCAGTGATATGAAAAATATCGAACTCTACTGAAGTCTTCTCTTGACAAAGCAGCAGCCGTACAAGATAAAATCATCGATTTATGAATTGGAAGTTTTTAAAACCATCCTTCAAATCCGTCAAGAAGACTCTTTAATTTGATGAAAGCTAAATTGCAAAGAATTCTCAAATTTGTTTAAACTTCAGTGAACTCAAAAGGAGTGTTTAGTGCATCGAGTTTCATTTATGTTGAGAATAGAAATAAATTGTTGCCCTTTAATGCGGTAAAGCTTCTCGCCATAACGAAAAGTAGAGAATTTTTAACTTTATTAAATTTGATTACACCTTATGAAATATTGGCAATTAATTTTAATTTATGAATTCACATATATATAAGAAATACTCATCTATTGAAAAACTCATTAAGTCGATGGCTGCAGATTGAAGGTAAGACAACTTGAAAACATAAATTTACAGTAACTATTCTTGAAAATGAATCGACTTCAAACAAAGGATTTTATCAAGTTTTTCGAGGCGACTTTGATTCCTTGTAATGATAAAATTCGCTCACATGGACCTGAGGTGGACATGATTGTTTGATGCCGTGGAGCTATTTCCCAAAGGTTTGAAATGCTTTCAAAAATATACTACATCTCTTTTCACATCAACTTTGGCGATGTTGCTACTCACTAGGTTAGGTTAGGTTATGGTGGCAGTCCCCCGAGGGGAAACTCACTTAGACATCTGGTTGTCCATTGTGATTAGGAACGGTAACCGTGTTAAAGCTAAGAGAAGCGCTGGGTGCTCACAACAAAGTTCCGCAGACAGCTGATGCACACTCCCGAGAGTCCCTCACTATTTTATAAAGCAACTATTTTAGTCCTGAATTGAATCAAAAACTACGTTTAACGCCTAGTAAATCGACCGTATATCTTGAAAAATCTTATGAAAACTGACTGAGTAATTCAACTTTTTATGCGTGTTTTGTCTTTTGTATGTATTTGTATTTTAAATACTTGTAGCTCTGCTGTCATTAAAAACACCATGGCGTATACGCAACATTCAACATACATTTCATTAACTGCGGTTCATTTTCTTTAAAACTAGAAACATTTGAAAACCTTCAATTAAGTAATCCATAACCGTTGAAATTACTACTTTACCTACATATGTAAGTATTTACATTTTTGAGCAGTCCTCTTCGTCGCACAGTGTGGAAATAGAACTTTTTTCGTGGCAAAATCTAATATCTGGAGAACGTGAGCAGCTAGCGAAATAAATTTAACAGTATTTTAAAGCTTTTGAGATGAAGAATCCAGAAAAAAAATTCGTTGGATAAACAATTACTTTGACCTTTCAAACGACCTTCAAAAGTAAGTGGTTTTAATTGTTTGTCCTTTTTTGACCAGAAAACAGTATACTTTTTTAAAAATTTTAAACACATATTTTGGTTGTTCTTTCATCAATAAATCAATTTCCATGGTCGCAAGATCCAAAAACCCCATTTCGAATATTTTTTTGAGAGCTTATTACATGCTGCTCTTAGGTCAAAACACAAAAACAACAATTAAAATTTTTAAAGGCCGTATTTAAGGCCAAGGTAATTTTTTATTCAATGTGACTTTAAAAATGACCTTCAAAAGTAAAATATTTGATATTTTTGCAGTGAACACTTAAAAAAATATTTAAAATCAGGGAACGAAAATAACAGTTATTTTTTTCATTAGTTAAGGCCAGTATGCAGCTTTTAAGAAAAGGTAAAGAAAAAATTGCCATTATTTCGTGTGTATGTCCAAGGAATTTTGACAGCCTCTTGCTTCACTCTTTCCTCAAGAAATAATGGAACGGGTTTATATTTCTGTTGCAAGCATGGGTTGTCTTGTCCTCTTTTTTCGCAAAAAACTTTAGAAAACCATAGTAGAAAGCGTAGCAAATTTGTTATGAACTGCGTACTGCCTCAAGAATATTTTACACATGAAAATTTCTTAGCCATTTCTTGTACGTCATTTTATATGGAGTTTTTGTTTTTCTTGAGATCTGCATAATGGCCTCTAAACTTGGCCAACTATTTTTTTAAATCCAAAATAAAAGTCCTTTCCTGATAATAAGCAAACCGTTTATCAAAATTAAACAAATTTGGTATCAAATGAAAGAGGACGAAAATAGCTTTAAAACTGAAATGTCTAAACGAGGAAAGCCACCTATTGAAACATATTTTAACAAAAAATGGTATTTAATTGCCATAGAACAAACCTTGGGCCAGGTATATGAAATTATTTTGTGTTAAATTATAAAAACGAGATATAAATGGAGGTTCGTTCGTTACTTCTTTTTAAAAGCTATTTCAGTCCTCTTTCATTTGATACCAAACTTTTTTAATTTGGATAAGCGGTTTATTTATTATCCATAAAGGATTTTTATTTCGGACTTAAACAATATTTGGCCAAGTTTAACTGTTGGAAAGAATAACAGTTATTTTCGGTCCCTGTTTAAAATGCGTTTTTGGCTTCTTGAAACCATGGAAATGGATTCCTTGACGCAAGAACAATCAAAATGTGTGTTTAAATTTTTTTTAAAAATTCACTAAATACTGTTTGCATGTCAAAAAAAGAAAACAAATTGAAAACCCCCTACGCTTGAAGGACATTTGAAAGGATAAGATAATTTCTTTCCCGAAAGAAATTATTTTTTCTGAATTTCGCTAGCTATTCTCGTTTTTGCTATATTAGATATTCTCACGAAAAAAGTTGAATTTCCACACTGTGCATCGTAAAGGCAACCCACGCTCGCCTGAGACCCTTCAAACAGACAAATCAGCAGAGCAAAAGTGCCCTTTAGAATTCCATTTTGCAACAAATATACTGCGCTTTAACGATATTAAACATCAATTTCAACGCCAGTTACAACCCCAGTTTCAACAGTGCATTTGAAATGCAATTTTACACCTGCCATACATTTATAAGTACGTGTGTGTACATGGACGCCCAACACAAACAACCCACGCCGAGCATGTGAAACGCATTTCCGCGTAGCGAAAGTGGCGGAAGAAAAATGTGTGTAAGTGTCGAGAATTGCGGCAATAAAATGTAAAGCGAAGCATGAAAACAACTACAGCGAGAAGAAAAAAGAACAATAATAAAATAAGGAAAGTAGAGTGAAATAAGCAGAGGAAAAGTATTTAATATAAAATCATACGAGCGATGTGAAGAGAAGCATACGAGTAGGAGCAAATATTTTAAATAAAATAAAAGTAGCGCGAAGAGGGGAAAAATTACAAAATCTAAAGTAGCAAAAAAAAAAAAAACAGCAAGCCATGTTAAACGCATACACATAATAGAACACGCATTAATACATTAACACATGTGCAGATATACCCTGCAGGAAATGGGACTGGTTTGTAGCTAACTAGCAGTCGACTAATGGTAACTATTTATTAACTATTTCTTTTGCGATTTTTAAAATTTTTTATATTTTTATTTATTTATATGGTTATGTTTGTTTCTTGGCCGTTTATTGTAATATTTTAATGGTTTGTGAGCTCTAGGCCGAGGGTAAATAAAACAACAATATCTTAATGTCCTGGTCGACCAGGCAAAGCCAAGATTTCCTGAAGATGCCTTAAGATTAAAGGCGAAATATTAACAAAAATAAACGAAAAGGAATATAAGACATTTAGTTGTTTTATTTACCCTCGGCCTAGAGCTCACAAACCATTAAAATATTTTCTTTATTTACTTATTTTATTTAACTGTTTTTTGTTATTTTTGGCTTTCAACAATTATATTCAACAATTTATTGAGCTTGAGGCCGTTTTTAATGAAAATTCTTGTGGAAAAAACAACAATTTACATTTTGGTAGGAATTATAGCTGCTATTTCGGAGATCACCACATCTCCTCATCAGACTCCTTTTACTGGAATTTGAACCTGCGACTCCCAGTTTTCAAAGTCAGTGTGCTACCCACTGCGCTAAGTTCGCCATGTAACTTGTTGTTGCTTTTCCACATTTTCATTTGTTAAGCCAACTACAATCAAGCGCAGCTATTCCGCTGCTATTTTACTTGATCA
>JAPVRG010100428.1:0-20604 GCA_029783565.1 Rhagoletis cerasi | reverse complement strand
CAAAATGAAAATAGCCAAAACTTGCTAAACTGTCGCGTCCCTAATTATATTTTTGCCACTGTATGCATGCAAATATATATATACGCGTTTTTTCAATGTACATACATATTTTATGCGTAGGTTCATTTTTTGTAAACTCATAGATTTTGAAAACAAACTGTGCTACAAATTTTGTGATGCCACGAAGGCAATATTAAATTTTAGTTTAAGTTGATATAAAAAGGACTTTATAACATAAATTTGTTGATTTTTTTTCAATCAACATAATAAAGGCTATTTACAGCCGTAAAGCCAATATTGAATTATGTGTTTCTTTGAAGGTATTTTTAAATGAAGATTTCTTGGGATCGGAAAGATTTTTTTTAGCTTTAAAATCTTATTTCGAAGATTTTTTTTGAAAAAATCAAGATTTTTAGGGGACTTTCTCTGGCAACACTGCTTCGGACGCACCGAGCATTGCCATTTTCTTGCAGTCGCTCATGCTGCTGCTCATCACTGCCGTTGTCTTCGTCGTTACCACCGTAAGGGCCATTGCCGTTATCAACAATGTAGTTCCCCATCTCAATGTCGCTGCCCTCCAAAAAATGGTGTAAGGAATTGTAAGAAATAAGGAATACGCTAGCGGCGCTGCTTGTAGCATTTCTTTTACCTTATCTACAAGCCTTATAATAAGGTTACTATACTCCATATTATTCCTTATTATAAGGAATTATACAATCCTTATTTCATATGGCCTATAAGCCTTAGGCATAAGGATGACTCTCAGAGAGGGAGAACAAACTTTATGAACTGATGCCATCAACACAGCGAAATGTGGTGTTGATTCAAACTCAACATTTGAAAGCACATTTATATGTATGGCTGTAGCTGAATGTGCAAAGATGCTTGATGCAATTGGTTGCTGCCAAGACTGTCCGGGTTCAACTCTCATCAGACGGAACATAACATTTAAAATTTTTCTTTTTGTTTATATTAATTATGAAAAAGCTTCCGTGAAGTGCAACGTGAAGCAAACAGCAGAGGAAGAGAGCATACCTTATGACCTGATGACATCAACACAGAAAAATAACGTATAAAATAAGGAATGTTACCTACAACTGACTTTCCTTACAGATTTCAGGCCTTAAATTATAAACCTTATGTTTAATGTAAAATAAGCCTTACATCAGGCGCGAATTTTTTGGAGGGTGTTAAATGTACACTTGTCGTTGTAGTAGTCGATGAAGCTTTCCTCAGCCACCCATGTTCAAATTTACGCCGCTGTTCAAGTTTTCTCTCAATGGGAGTGAACACGATCTTCATATCAAGTAGTAGCTCGCCCGCGCCCTTGTGAAACGATAATTTTGCATTGCACCATACAATTGTACTGCTACACACAATATTGCATCGTTGGCTTAAAAATTTCGCCATAGTGCATCATCTTGTTTTTCCACGCAATAAAACCATCGCCGCCGTCGTATCTCGGTATCGCATGTTTTAATGTCTCGAAGATGCCTTCTGAAGTTTATAGCAGTACAATTTTCAGGGCTGCTGTTTCGGCGTCACCGTTGTCACTGATACCGATTAATTAGCCTGCTGTACGGTTACTGGCGCCGTTACCGTTGAAACACAATGCCGGCGAACGGCGAATTTTTCGCCGCGAATGTTAGCTGTAAAAATTAAAACACACTGACGTATATGAGAACGCGCACAGCCAAAGCAAACGACGAAGTTCGCACGACGACTGTTCGCGACGATAGAATTATTTCTATTGTCGTCGCTGGCGGCAGCGGCAAAATACTGAGCGAAATTTTTGGGCGAAAGTTGCTGACGTCGTCGGTCTACTGGGCGAAAATTCGTTGTTCGCCGGTATTGTGTTTCAGCGGTAACTGTCTTCGGCGTTTCTTATTGGACGACTTTCGAAGACACCCGTCACACACACAACACCACTGTGAGGACCAAATAACCCTGGGTAATTTGGCCCACACAAATTCCCGCCACCAAAGCACCAGAAACCGGCAAAAACTGCACCACACAATGCCAAAGCAACACAGAAACGTGTATACGCACACAAATAACACGAACAATATCACACAGGCGGAGTTATGGTCGCGGCTGAATGGAGCGATTGTTTGTACATCGTTATATAACACACAAGACATCACCATTAAGGGGCAATGTTGGTACACGTAGGGAAAATTCCTTACACGTAGGGATTTTAGTCGAAAAAAATTAGTGTAGGGAAAAGAAGGACAGATTTTTAAAAATTAGTGAAATGTAGGGAATTTTCGAGAAATCAAAAAATTACTTTTATATGTAGGAAAATACGCAACACCCTCGACGAAAAAAAAAAATTCTCAATGGTAATTTTTAGCGACTTGAAACTTGCACTTTATTATACTTAGCATTTTCCCGAGTTCTGTGAAAAAAAAATATTCGTGTGGTTTTTGCGGTGCATACATAAATAAAATCGTCAAATCGTTAGGAAATGCATATTTTTGATGCTGACTGTACATGTTTATTTGTATTTTTTAACTTTTCTTAACCAAATGAACTAATGTGATCTTAGTTAAATACTTGAATGTACCTACGCAGGGTTTACATTTTTGACATTTAACGTCAAAATTTTCTTTCTTTGAAATTTCGTTGCCAGTAGCCTTGCAAGTAGCTCTGCAAGTTCGGAAATGTAAGTATGTTAGTGAAAAAATTTGAATGTATTGGGTTTTTGGGCCAGCCAGTTATAAGGAAATATTAGGTAAACATTTTAGAGAATTTTGTGGGGAAAAATTTTAATAAGCGTAGGGCAAAGAAGGGATTTTCTGGTGAGTGGGGATTTTCCAAAAAAGTATGTACCATAACTGTTCAGGGGTAGAAAGCCATAAGCAAAAGTGAGGGGCTGAACAGCGACCGAGTGGAGGGATTGCTTGTGTGTGGTATAACACAGAAGACATCACCACTCAGAAGTAGAGAGCACCAAACCGGCTTCGATCACCGCTCGCCACAACCCACCGTGAAACCGCGGACGGACGACACCCACACGCCCTCCGTCAACAGAGCGACATCAACGGTGTCAGCAGAGCGTCACTCATCCACGCGACTAGAGCATCGTCACTAGCATCGACAGGGCGTCATCCACCAGCACCGTCAGCGATACACCCACCCAGATTGCGGCAGAGTAACAGCTAAGTCACGCCACCACAGCACCACGGACCAGTAACGGGACACTGGAACCGTTACCCCACCAGTGCAAGGGACGCCACAGACAGTTCCATTTATATATATCTACTAGCTGCCCGTATGCGACGTTGTACGCATTTTTTTAATGCTAATTTTTAAAGTTTTTTCTGTTTTCTATATAGATTAATATTATTTACTGACAAAAAAAGATTTTCTTAGTTAAATAGTGGTTTAAAGCACTTCGAAATACACAACCTTTTGCTTTTGTCATTTATAGGCAGGAATATTGTCTTGATAAGCCACATATAATTGACCATGTGTAAAGCATTCTGAGCGCAAATCAATTCCCACAAATTGAACAGTTTGGCCTTGTGCTTTGTTAATTGTAATATCGAATGAAACGTTTACAGGAAACTGAAGACTGAAATGGCACGTCTGTTGGAATCATACGCATACGCGAAATATACGCTGTTTGTCCGGCTGCTCATCCTGTAAGAATAATGCATTCTATAACATTGCTATGCAATTTTTGTACTACCAGTCGTGTGCCATTACAAAGTGCGGGTGGTTGAAGATTATGTACAAATATAACTGAATCCCATTTGTAAGAGTTAGTTTATGAGGCGGTAAGCAAGCCGGGTTTTACGGATTTAAGAATTCAGTGGGATAGTGGACGGCATCTTCAAAGTTTATTACTGTGTCGATGGAAGCATACTGTTTAATTTTTCCTCCAATTCCTTGACGAGACTCTCTTAGCTCTCTCGCACAGCAAGTTGTATCGTTTGCTTAAAATATTTTCCATATCTGGGTATACTTCATAAATAAAATCGGTTAGGGAGTGCACCACTTTACCAATTCTGGAATCTACAGTGACGTATCCACCGATATTTTGCATACTTCCATTTTCAATACTAAGCACGGATTGAGGGAACTCAGAACCAACCGCAAATTCAAATTCTTAATATCATGTCACAAAGCCCCTGTTTTCAGGCATGCTTTGATGATGTCCGCTCGGGTACCTTTTGCTTCGACTGGAAGGGTCTGCCGAAAGTTCCCTCCGAAACAAAAAATTCCGCCTCAAAAAATCTTATCACAGCTTCCTTAATCTCTTAAAGTGCGGTCGACTGCTTCCATATAAGCACGGTTAGCTATAGTGCACTCATCCCACAGTATAAATACGGCTTCCTGTAAAACTTTTCCCTGCGGACCATTTTTCGAATGCTGCAAAAAGTTTGCTCCTGCTTACAAACATTTAATGGCAATTTGATTGTGGAGTGAGCAGTTCTACCACCTGAAAGCAAAGTTGCTGCTATTCCCGATGATGCTACAGCTATTGCAATACGTCCAGTTGATCCCACATAAGCCAATAGAAGATTTATCAGAAAAGTTTTGCCTGTACCACCTGGTGCGTCGAGGAAGAATGCTTCCCATTTGTTTTAGTCAATACTCTGAATAACTTTTTTATAGGCCACTTGTTGGTCTGGGACAAATTTTTGAATATTTTCTCGCAAATATTCTTTTAAAACGTTTTGGTCGCATTGGTATCGCAAATTACTTGCATAAATGAATTCCAAATTTTGCTGATTTCTTTTTGGGGAAGGTACAACAAAGCTGCTTAGATCTTTTTCGCTAAGGGCGATAACCCTATCCTCAATTAGAACTAAGACTCTATTAAAAATTCGATCACAAAATGGTAATCCAGGATTATTGAGCCGCTGACGTTATTTAAACAAAAGTCTTCGCAGAAGTATTGCCGGAATGTGGTCCATAAGGACATGCAGTTTGGTGGCTGGCAAACAATTTTTATAATTAGAGAACAGTTCTCTAAGATGTGGTGGTGCCTGTAATATGGCAGTCTCTTTGAGAGCGTCATTCCAATTTCCATCATTTTCTAAAAGACCAAGCTCTTGGCAAGCAGCTTGGAAAGTGGGACAAACAGTGCCATTCACCGTTCGGTCCCTGGTCCACTTCCCGGGAAAAAGGATCATGTATGCTAATTTAGGCAAAAAGCTACCTACGTACTAAATTTAAAGCAAATCGGACCACAAATACGATTTTTTCGAATAGATCGGTCCCTGGTTCACTTCCTGAAAAAAGGATCCTATATGCTAATCTAGGCAAAAAGCTGCCTACTTACCAAATTTTAAGCAAATCGGAGCAGAATAAAATTTGTTCGAATAGATCGGTCCCTGGTCAACCTACCGGAAAAAAGTAACTTTTTTTTGCCTAGAACATGGTGGTTGCTGAAAGCTATTTATGTACAAAATTTCATGAAAATCGGACCAGCTATTCGCGAGATAACCTGTTACAAAAAAAGGGACTTCTCTTTATATAATTAGTCTAGATTTTTTGTTATATGTTTAACAGTTAGTAAGGGCAAACTGGAATAAAGTACGATTCACCGGAGCCCAGAAATTACATATTGTAACAAACCCTGGACACGGCGAGTATACCCCAGCGTTATAGTGTAACGTAGCACTGGCTACGCTACAATAACTCCACTTATATACACCACCGTACATACACACTACACACATACAAGCATCGCGTGAACATTTCTAGCAGCACATCAACAGCATGCCCGAACAACTCACCAACCACTTCGTTCGCCAGACTGTATATTTCGGGACCGCACACGACGAATTCTCAACAAGCAGGCAGCGCAACAGGTATAAAAGACTGAACAAGTGCGCAGTCAAGTTAGTCTTGCAAGGTAAGCAATTGGCTTAACTAGTCGGTTGGCGAGCATGATGTGTCTTTCAGACGCAGTAATTCGTATCCATCTGGTTAATCCAAACACAGCTTGACCATGGCTCGTCCAATCGGTTGGCGTATGGTGGTGTGTCTTTTGGACGCACTAATTCGTCTCCGGCTGGCCGAGCAACGGTTACCGCCGCCCCGTTCCAGCCCCTACTCACGTAGTGTGCGATTATGGGAACGGCGGTACCTGAGTTTTGATAGGTCGCTTCGCTCCGTCATTTGCCGAGCCGCCAGTACGAGTATACGCTGCACCGTTGAGGATCACCCGTCGGCCGAGAGAATCACCCGCCGCGCTGCTAGTGCTCCCACCGTTGTTCAACCGTTGTTCCACCGGTGCTCTGAGTCACCCGCCGCACTGCTAGCGCTCTCACCGTTGCTCAGCCGTAGTTCCGCCGTTGCTGTGAGTCACCCGCCGCGCTGCTAGCGCTTTCACCGTTGCTCAACCGTTGTTCCACCGTTGCTGTGAGTCACCCGCCGCGCTGCTAGCGCTATCGCCGTTGCTCAACGATTGTTCCACCGTTGCTGTGAGTCACCCTCCGCGCTGCTAGCGCTCTCACAATTTGGCTCGTCATTATTCACCGTCATCCGCTCCGACCAGAACACTCGACAGTAAACAGACAGAACGACACTAGTCTCTCTCTCTCTCCCTATTTTTGGACATAAGGTTGCCGGAACTCTAGTCATACCGCTGTGTGTGTTCTCAGTAAATACACGAGAATACTGTGTTTTATTTGGTGGGGTTTAGTGGGGCCTTCGCTGGACCCTGGATCGGCTAAGCTCACCTCAGCCTTCGACAAAACCCACCTCATAATAGAAGAAGCGTCATTGCAGTAAAAAACACTAGAGGTGGGAAACTATCGATAGTCACACCATCGATAGTTTTCGCAATTTCTGGAAAGACTATCGATACTATCGCGATAGTATCGTTGTTGTCAGACTATCGATCGCTTAGCAATTTTCCGGAAAACTATCGATGCTATCGCGATAGTATCGTTAAAAAAATTAACCAAATGAACAGTATCTTTTAATAACTCGTTTTGTACGATTTTAAAAGAATTTATTTATATTCAGTCAAACAGTATTTAATTCAAATACCTATACTCAGTCCTTGTGTAAATGAATTACATTCATATATAACGTAAACAAAAATTATTAACATTACGCAGCAATAAAAATTATTTAAATGTTTAAGAGGATAATGTTTTTACATAAAAACACACCAATGTATAAATACATATACGGTCACTCACAGACGTGTTCGTTATGTAGGTTTTTTTCACAATAGAGGCATTTCATGTCACCGCGGCCACCTCTGTGCGCGACCTCTAAGGATTTGGATGAAAGTTGGAGGGATTGAAGGTCTAGGTGACATGAATATACGTGCAGCATATTTTGCCGATAAGACGTAGGATTGCCTATTTACACGAGACTGAAGTTTTAACAAAACGTAAAACATACCTTTCTTCAAAGTGCTGTATCTCGGAAACCTTTTAACGAAACTTAATGAAAAAAAATATATTTGTTCCGTCTTATTATGGGCTTTAATTATAAATTTTTGACATTAATGTGCAACGTATAAAAAAAAAAATAAGTAAACATTTTTCTTTTTAATTTTTTTTTGATTTTGACATTTTTAAAAAATAATTTTTTTACATAAAAATATTGTCCATAATGTCAACTTTAAGTACCCAAATGGGCGTAATGGGCTACGAAGGCGTTTGGGTTCTAGATCGTCTAACGCTCGAGCATTATGACAAATATACTTTGAAATTTTATGAAATTGTATATTTTTGAAAAAGGAAATGTATGTACAAAAACAAAAACAATATGAATAAACCATATTAACTATACTAAAGGTCTGAAATCACGAAAATGCCTTCAAAAAAATGGCAGAATGGAACTTTTTTGCAAGCTCACATAGTAAATCTGCTTGCGACGGGATTGGAGGAAACTTTAAGATACTAGCAGCCAGAACATCTCTTCAGCTCCCGACGTCACAACAAACTCTTACACCCAAGGCCCTCTACCAATGGGGTAAGAATAATTTAGAGAAAACCAAGGTGTTGTATGCGTCCAAGAGTGACTACAATGAAGTCAAGCAAAAGCTTCAAGATAGATTCGCAAGGACACAATATATTCCAGGGATGCACAAATTCCATGCCTTTATAACCGAAACGTCAACAACACTCATTGCAAAAGAGTATTCGACCTCCAATGATAGCTTTAATGTTAGTCCTTTTATTAAAACAAGAAAAAGGAAAGGTGTGTAAAAAAAGAAACCTATTGAATAATAAAATTTTAATTAAAACAAAAAAAAACAAAAACACGCTTTTATTACAATAAGAACTTAAACGAAAAAAGTTATTTATTAATTTAAAGATTCGTCTAGAAGGATATGAAGTTCCCTAACTTTATATTATTTAACCTTTTAAACTAGCTTAATATAGGATTAAAGTAATTGGCACGTAGTCATAGTC
Organism: Rhagoletis cerasi; assembly: GCA_029783565.1. Taxonomy (NCBI): domain Eukaryota; kingdom Metazoa; phylum Arthropoda; class Insecta; order Diptera; family Tephritidae; genus Rhagoletis; species Rhagoletis cerasi. Next base: position 12,211 of record JAPVRG010100428.1, on the reverse strand, counting down.
GAAATTAAGTCCACTGTAAAGTTAGTTGCAGTTATTTTTTACAGACATCCGATTGAAAACATACAGCACCTTCTTTTTCTCTAAATTTTTCTCGCCCCTTTGGTAGAGGGCCTGGGGTGTAAGAATTTGTTGTAACGTCGGGAGTTAAAGACTTGCTCCAGCTGCTAGTCGCTTAAAATTTCCTCCAATCCCGTCACAAGCAGATATCCTATGTGAACTTGCAACAAAGTTGAATTCTACTATTTCCTTGAAGGCATTTTTGCGATTTCAGACCTTTAGTATAGTTAATATGGTTTATTCATATTGTTTTTGTTTTTGTACACACATTTCCTTTTTCAAAAATATACAATTTCATAAAATTTCAAAGTATATTTGTCATAATGCTCGAGCGTTAGACGATCTAGAACCCAAACGCCTTCGTAGCCCATTACGCCCATTTGGGTACTTAAAGTTGACATTATGGACAATATTTTTATGTAAAAAATATTTTTTTTAAAAATGTCAAAATCAAAAAAAAAATTAAAAAGAAAAATGTTTACTTATTTTTTTTTCTTTTTTTATACGTTGCACATTAATGTCAAAAATTTATAATTAAAGCCCATTATAAGACGGAACAAATATATTTTTTTTCATTAAGTTTCGTTAAAAGGGTTCGGAGATACAGCACTTTGAAGAAAGGTATGTTTTACGTTTTGTTAAAACTTCAGTCTCGTGTAAATAGGCAACCCTACGTCTTATCGGCAAAATATGCTGCACGTATATTCATGTCACCTAGACCTTCAATCCCTCCAACTTTCATCCAAATCCTTAGAGGTCGCGCACAGAGGTGGCCGCGGTGACATGAAATGCTTCAATATTCAAAATGTTTTTTCAAAAATCTTTTTCCTAAATTTGTATTTATTCTTGAAGTCTTGCAAAGCCCTTACACTGTGCACGGATTACAAGGTTCGCAAAGCTTTCCCAGGAAAGCGAGTTTTTACCGTGTGAGGGCTTTGCATGACTTCATCACTTTGTGTATAAAATTTGAGCTTTAACCTTTTATATTTTCTTTGTTACTTTCGCCAAATAATTTTGGTATGATTGAAATCAGCGTAAAAAATTCTATCTATCCGGAATTTTTTTTTCTAGCTAAGCGGCTGGTATTCTATACTTCTTCCCAAAATAACAAAAATTCTTACCGTAAGATATATTGAAATTTGTATTGAAATCACGCTCTCGCTCCAGCACAATCCACTCCACCTACTTAATCCGCTCAACCGGCACCACCACCGAAAAAAGCCTAAAATTGCACAAAATTTATTATCTTTTTAAAAAGAATTTTTGTAGGGAATTATCTACTCTTTGAATGTTCCAGAAAAAGGATAGTAATGGAACTATGTAAACTATCGATAGTTTTTAAAACCATCGATAGTGATGAAATATTAAAACTATCGATACTATCGATAGTACCATCGATAGTTTTGCACCTCTAAAAAACACTTCGTTACAATTGGTGCCCGGGCAGGGACCCTCGGTAGATCGTGCACACGCAAAGAAAATTGTTTCACCAAGTATACCATAAGTGAGATAGCGGAGCTAGTCAACACCACGTGGCTAGACGATGCACCCAAGCATCAACTAGTGTCCATCGCACAGGAATTGGGGATCGATCACGCAGGTACCGTCCGAGAAATACGCAAGCGCCAAGGCGCGCACCGACCCGGAGATCCACGCTAAATTCCTATCGATAGAAATCACCAACAAAGACAGTGGGACCACCTCGGAAGACGAGGGTGAGCAAAAGACACTACTACCACGGGATGCACGCGAAAGGAACAAGAATATTTTCATAGAAACCACGACACAGAGCCAGTTGGCGGCACCAACGGACAAGCAGCAGCCCCCAACGCACCACCACACCACTCAGCGATGAACACACAGCGTCATGGCCCATTCACGAACCAGATCTTCGACCCTAGCAACGTATGCAGGAGATCTGGTCAAGAAGGACATTATGCCAGGAGTTGCCGCAACACACGAAAGTTATTCTGTTGGGAGTGCGGCCGAGCCGATGTATGCACAATCGAATGCTGTCACCGACGCCAGGGAAACGGCGGAGGGCTTCGCCAGGAACAAGGCGTGGTGAGCCCACCGAACTCCGCCGAAACACTAATAACCATGCGTCAGGAACGCGGTCGGCTGTACGCCCTAGTCCATTTTGGTAGGGAGCCAGCCGAGGCCGTCTTCGATACCGGCGCCTCGACGAGTTTCATATCAACTGGCTTAGCGGAAAATATGGTGGCCTTAGGGAGCGGAGAGAGAGTAACGGTAGCCCTCGACATACAGATGGCCGACGGTACCAGCAGTAAAGGCTGATTCACATACAACTTTCTTCGCTTTGCTTTGACATATAAGATCTAGGTAGGCATATGCATGACTATGCTCCCATAAAAAACCTTTGAAGCAAAGCAAAGCAAAACGAAGCAAAATCTTGGGCAACATTCATCTTTCTTCGCTTTGCTTTGACATATAAGATCTAGGTAGGCATATGCATGACTATGTTCCCATAAAAAACGTTTGAAGCAAAGCAAAGCAAAACGAAGCAAAATCTTGGGCAACATTCATCTTTTTTACGCTTTGACTATCAGCTGACATAATTTTTGTATTTCTCTTTCTACATTTTTACTTTGAAACACTCGTAAAGATCAAACATTATTAATAAAATCACCACAACTTGCAGTGTATCCGCGAAATTGATTTAGAAAAGTTTTTGTTAAGATTCAAATTCAAATAATAAAAGCCAAAATAACAAATCCCATAAAATAGCGCGGATAGTCAAAGTGTTCATGGTGGCCTCCGCTCTCTTTGCTTCGCTTCGTGTTCAAAGTTGAAACTGTCAAGCAAAGCGAGGAAAGTCGTATGTGAATCAGCCTTAAAGTTTTCGATGCCGTGAGGGCCGCGGTCTGTCTCGGACAGTCGGCGCGCCAGACCGTGTTGTACGTAATGTCAGGTGCAATAGACGATATCATACTCGGCCTATACAGCATATGAAGGCTACAGCCAAACCGGCTGCACAGCATATGCCGACACCGTACGCCACCTCACAAACTACGGGAGGCAGCGCACGACCAGGAGTAAATAGTAACACCCCGGTGAGGGCGGCCAGGAGAAAGCAACGACGGAGGGGCAGGCCCAGAAGCGAGAGGAAAAACAGGGTCGACCATGACGACCCCAGCGGTAGCGTCGACGAGCACACCTCCATGGAGATATCCCAAAATAACCACAAAGGCGAAGCGGCCGAATACGCGACTTCCTAGCGGAGAAACTGCAGAAGTTCGAAATCAAATATCGCAAGCCACTAGAGACCCTCTGACAGGCAACGATAACGCAACCGCGATGCAAGTGGTGGCATAAACGTGTGGAAGGAGTGCGCACCAAATCGGAGAAGTATGCAGACTACATGGTACAGTATGGGCAACTCTACCGCCATACCTCATGTCGAACCCAGGACGAAGAAGCCGTGCCCTGGAAGTTGTGTGTACCAACCCCTCTTCGCCAGCAAGTACTGCAGGAGAACCATGCTGTCCCCAGCGCCGGACAAATGGGCATCCGCCGGACGGTGGCGCGGATCGCCAACCGGTACCATTTGCCAGGTATATTTCGCGATATCAGTCGCTATGCACGCCAGTGCGACTCCCGCCACTCACCGTCGTCAGAAGAGCGACATTAACCGCGCCTGCAGAGCTCCACGCCCGCCGTCAAGAAAACAGAGCGCCACTCATCGACGCGACAAGAGCGTCACCACTATCATCGATAGGGCGTCATCCACCAGCACCGTCAGCGATTGGCCCGCGCGGATTGCGGCAGAGTAACAGCTAAGTCACGCTACCACAGCACAACGGACTAGTGTCGGGACACTGAAAAAGTTACCCCACCAGTGCAAGGGTCGCCACGGACAGTTCCATTTATATATATATCTATTTTTTCTTATATGGTTAATAGTCAGTAAGGGAAAACTCGGCTATTGTTTAGTTATTTGTACAATGATTTCGGGTTATTGTGTCCAAATGGATTATCCGATACACACACTTGTAGTCAAGGGTTCACATTCACTTAACACATTACATTATTTGATATTACTTCTTTAATTGCTTTAGTTGAAGCTAATTTATTGTAATTTATTAAATAAAATCACTATGAAGATCACTCTTGCGCCTTTGATTGCATATCCAAATTAAATGGCGTACTTGGGATGTCAAACAGTACGAATAGACAGACAAAAGGAAAATATGCAAAACACCCAGTAAGCATAATAGATATTACTATTGATGGAGCAGTACAGCACTGGGCGGCAGCCCCGGATTACCACACAGAAAGGAGAATTCTAGTTACCTCATCCTTTCCCAAGGCTACATCACTACCACACAGAAAGGAGGATTCTAGTTACCTCATCCTTTCCCCAAGGCTACATCACTGGGGCAGTAGCCCCAGTTGCTGCACACCAAAAGGAGAATTCTATTTGGTAAGGGACATAATCCTAAAGCGCGGCCGAAGGTCGCCAACGCGGAAAGAAGTTCTGGCATTCAAATCTGCAATGGTTCCGGTTAGTTGGGTTATATTTCAGTACAAGCTGCTCAGTTTGTCTCTGTAAATGGTAGTTTTTCTTCATTTTCAAATGGTTCCCCAGGTGTCTGTAGGAGGGTTAGAGTGGGGAGGGGTGGTTATTCGTAAAGTTTGATCCATCCTTTTTATTTCCCCCTCCCCAAAGAGGAGGCACCGACTCCGAACGGCAATTGTATTTTTATGAGAAGCTTCACCATGGCAGAGATACACTCGGAGGTTTGCCATTGTCTGCCGAGGGGCGACCGCTGTTAAGAAAACCCCTTTTTCTAAATTTTTTTTGCGAGGTTGCTCGGACCAGGGCTTGAACCCAGGCCCCATCGAGTGGTAGTGCGCACTTCTAACCACTACACCACAGGGGCTTACTTAGTGTAAGTTTTGTTGTGGGTGTGTAACTCAGAGCTAATTAACGAGGGTATACTAGTTCAGCTTAGGTTTAACTGGTTTCTCCTATCGGGCTTAGGGCGGACCAGTTTGGCCCAGGCAATTCCGGTTTATCCAATCGCATGTATGTAGGTAGAACTAGTTTAGCCTAGGCAACTTCTCGTCGTACATAGCATATCATACGAATAATAACTCATAGCGACCGCTGTGGCTGAGCTGTTAAAGGTGAGTACTACAACTCCATTGGGTCTGGGATCGATCCCTGGTACGAGCAACATCTAAACTAGAAAACGGTTTTTCTAAAGACGCACTGTGGTTGAGACTCATTTAAGCTGTTGAAAGGAATAGTAAAAGTGCACCGATCTAATCGATCCGATAAACCGATCTCTAATATCTCCTAGGAGCAGAGAATTATGAAATATGGTAAAAATGGGCTAATTGCCACTCCCTCCACGCACTTAAAACCGGAAGGGTAAGCAACTAAAGTGTAGATGATCTTTCACAGCGTTCGAAACGTTACCAAATTAAATTAAAAGTTACCAAGTAATCAAAGAGAAAAAAGTTACCATTTTTTGTAATAAATTACCAAAATGACAACCGTGGCCAGACGTACTGCTTTTGGGAGTAAACGTAATGCTTTTTATTGCAATCTACTCCCTTGTACTCCCAAAAAAATCTGGAAATGTACCCCTTTTTCAGTTTTTTTCATCTTTTGTACTCCTTTTTCCAGCTATTAATTTTTTATCATATACTTCGCCATTCATATTGTGGCGAACACGAGTAAGCAAAGTTGAGTGTGATAGTAAGTGTATTGCAATTTGAAAATGAAATTTTGACCGTGTAATCTTGCCCAAACTGTTTGTAATAACTGTAATAATAATCACAAAGTCATATTGTTCAAAAAGCGAGCAGATGCATTTCTTAGTAATATAATTAATTACTTAGAGGAGCATTTGAATTTTGATGATAACAAATTTGAAAAACTAGGCAATATTTAATTATTAAATTAATTATAAGTTTAGTTATTTATTTTTTAATTTAATTGTTGCTTTGAAAAAGATATCTAAGATATCTTTGTTTGTTTGTACCTAATTAACGAAAACGATCTCAAATATGTAATTAGGTACTAGCTGCCCGTATACGACGTTGTACGCATTTTTCTAAATGCTAATTTTTAAAGAAAAACCAATTTATTTCTGTTTTCTATATAGATTAATATTATTTACTGACTTAAAGATTTTTTTAGTTAAATTGTATTTCAAATCACTTCGAAATACACAACATTTTTGATGTTGTCATTTAAAGGCAGTAATGTGGTTTGATTGTCGGCATTTCCAGTTCTTGATAAGCAACATATAATTGACCATGTGTAAAGCATTCTGAGCGCAAATCAATTCCCACAAATTGAAAAGTTTGGCCTTGTGCTTTGTTAATTGTAATATCGAATGAAACGTCTACAGGAAACTGACGACATTTCTACTGAAATGGCACGTCTGTTGGAATCATAGGCATACGAGGAATATACGCTGATTGTCCGGCTGCTGTAAGATTAAATATTCCATAACATTGCTATGCTATTTTTGTACTACCAGTCGTGTGCCATTACAAAGTGCGGGTGGTCGAAGATTACGTAACAATATAACTGGAATCCTATTTGTAAGAGTTAGTTAATGAGGAGGTAAGCCAGCCGGGTTTAAGAGTTTTACGCCGACTCCGAACGATTTTATTTTTATGAGAAGCTTTTTCATGGCAGGAATACTCTCGGAGGCTTGCCATTGCTTGCCGAGTTGCATTGCGATGCTATTAATCTCATCAACAGTAACATTCCTTGACGAGGCAATTGCTCTCTCGCACAGCCAGTTGTACGGTTTGCTTAAAATATTTTCAATACCTGGATACACTTCATAAATAAAATCGTTTAGGGAGTGCGCCACTTTACCAATTCTGGAACCTACAGTGACGTATCCATACTTCCATTTCCAATACTAAGCACGGAAATACAACTTCCGAATATCATGCCACAAAGCCGCTGTTTTAAGGCATGCTTTGATGATGCCCGATCGGGTACCTTTTGCTACGACTGGCAAGGTCTGCCGAAAGTGCCCTCCGAAAGGAAAAGTGACGCCTCCAAAAATCTTATCACAGCTTCTTGTATCTCTTGAAGTGCGGTCGACTGCTTCCATATAAGCACGGTTAGCTATAGTGCACTCATCCCACAGTATAAATACGGCTACCTGTAAAACTTTTCCCAGCGAACCATTTTCGAATGATGCAAAAAGTTTGCTCCTACTTACAAACATTTAATGGCAATTTGATTGTGGAGTGAGCAGTTCTACCAACTGAAAGCAAAGTTGCTGCTATTCCCGATGATGCTACAGCTATTGCAATACGTCCAGTTGATCTCACATAAGCCAATATAATATTTATCTGAAAAGTTTTACCTGTACCGCCTGGTGCTTCGCTGAAGAATGCTTCGGCTTTGTTTTTGTCAATACTTTGAATAACTTTTTCATAGACTACTTGATGGCCTGGGAATAATTGTTGAATGTTTTCCCGTAAGTATTCTTTTATAACGTTTTCTTCCTATTGGTATCGCAAATTACTTGCATAAATGGATTCCAAATTTTGCTGATTTCTTTTTGGGGAAGGTACAACAAAGCTGCTTAGATCTTTTTCGCTAAGAGCGATAACCCTATCCTCAATTAGAACTAAGACTCTATTAAAAATGCGATCACAAAATGGTAATCCAGGATTATTGAGCCGCTGACGTTCATTAAACAAAATGTCTTCGCAGAAGTATTGCCGGAATGTGGTCGGCGAAAAGATCCTCCTAGATATATCCTCCGAGCGGGTGCCGACTGGGCAATGGGCATCGCTGCTTACACCGCTGTGGTTGGGTAGGCTTGTTCCTACGCCGCAGTGGTGCAAGCACGCGGGGCCTAGCTAAGGCCGAGGTATAAACTCCCCTGCCTAATCTAGTGGCAGGCCTGCAAGCTTGCGCATGGGAAGCTGGGGGGGGCATACTTAGGCTATTTCTAGGGGGTACCTGGCGGTAGGTATAAAACGCCACCCTAATCCAGGGTGTCATGCGTCACCGTGCCCATTGAAGGGTTTGCAGTCAGGGGGTTTTCCGACTGTATTTTTACGGCGCCTTCCGGATACCTGTCCGCCTTCGGGAGTAACGGTGGACTTGCCGCAGCAAGGGGCTCTGCTGTGGCCGACCGTTTTTCCGCTTACCTTATGCTCGGTCGGCGAACGGTTTCGGCTCATAAGGCGACCAAAGAAAAAGATGTAATAAACTCGAAAAATGTAGCCGCGGAACCCTGCACGGGTGAAAATGCCGCCGACGGACACAGCGTTAATGTAAGTCTAAAAACGACATCTTCGGCAGCCGAGGATTCGGTCCCGAAAGAGCCTACATGGCTTTCAGAAACGGATGTTGCGTCCAGCGCCAGCAGCCGCAAACTCCCGGTGGGCAGCGGGAAGCTGGCATCTAGGTCGCTAGTGGGGCCTGCACGGCCGTTAGATTTGTTGTCCACGTCCAAGGAAGCTTCGAGCACACCCCTTGAGGGCAGCTCTAAAGCGACTACGGGTGGAGACGATGCCGGAAGTCCTGCAATGACAGTAGCATCGACAAGAAGCCCTTTACGGGTACGCAGTCGACTGCGCGAAAAAGCGTACCACGTCTCGGTGGTTCAGGGACGAATAAGGTGGTCCGACCAGCAGTCAGGGCGAAGCAGAATAGAAGAGCCGCTTCTAGACTGCTCAAGAATTTTGGGATCTACCCGGTTCCCGATCTGAAGGAAGTGATTGAGAGGGCGAGGAGCACTCTCTCCGAAAGCCGTGATCAGCCTCAGGAGAGGACTGTCGCCAAAGGACCTGTACCCGCTCCTTCGGGTTCTAGGGGGCTGGGCCCCAAAAGACAGCACTCGGCAGATAATGCCGGCGAAGCACCAAAAAGGCCCAAAACATTTAGTTTAACCAGCTCTCAAACCCCCCCGCGGGCCCTGAGGGCTTTCAGTGATGTGGCCAAGGATCATCTGATCCTAGCAGTAATGGACAGGGGGCATCCGGACGGAAGCCTTACCGCCGATAACTGGAGGTCTGTTCTGGTGGGTCTCTGCCGGGTGTTTAAGGAATTTCTGTACCAAGGCCGCATCAAGCTTGTTTCGTGCGCTGACGAAAGGTCGGCGCGCCCTTATAAGGAAGCGATTTCCTCTCTTGGGGAGCTGTGGCCCGGCGCTGACTTAGTGGCAGTGCACAGAGACGAAATCCCTTGCAAGCCGCGAGCCAGAGCTTGGGTTCCAGAAGAGCCGTCGACACCTCAGGAGATTTTGGAAATCATCCAGATCTCCAACGAATCACTTCCAGCCCTCGATTGGAGAGAAGTGAAGGTCAGCGAGGTTAAGGAGCAGCAACCTTACATAACCTTGGTGATAAACGGTGAGTCTCTCCCAATCCTCGCTGACTGAAAGGGAGTGATTAGCTATGGCTTTTACTCCATTACCCTCAAACCCCAAAAAGGGAATGAGGGTAAAATGACAGAGCCGGGGAGCACCGTTGGTGAACCCATGGCTGTTAATCTTCCGTCTCAGGACGGCACTTTATCTGGAGCAGAAAACGCCTTGAGCGGTCCTGCTCCCAACCAGGAGGTCCAGGAGGTTCTCGAGGCTGTTTGTCCGGAGGTGAGGTCAGACTCCGCAGAGGAAACAGAAAGCGACACGCAGTCTGTTTCCGTTGACGGATCGGTACTTAGCCGATGGACGAAGGAATTCAGGAACCTGCTTCTGACGTCGCATTCTGAGAACGCCGATGATACCATCGTCGCGGCGTTCGATGGAACCCCGCCAGAAGTGATGGACGGGAACGATTCTTTTTAAGCTGTGGATGAAGTTTCTACAGATAAACCTTCATCATTCTAAGGCAGCTTCTGCAGCTCTGCTCCTGCACCTCAGCGACAAGGGGGAGGTGCTAGTTTTTGTCCAGGAACCCTGGGTTGTAAAGAACAGGGTTTGTGGACTCAACTCTGATGCTTACCACGTAGTGTCAGCCCCAGCGGCAGGTAAGATCAGAGCATGTATATTAATCAAAAAACGTATTTTTTATAATTTACTCACACAGTTCAGCGATGAAGATACGGTGAGCATCTCTGTGGAAAGCCCATCCACGAAACTCTGGCTGGTTTCCGCCTACTTGGCCTACGAGGAAGTTTCCTATCGTTGTCGGGGCCGAAGCCACATTGGTGGAGTAAAGAAATCGCCTCTCTAAGGAAGGAAAGCAGGAAACTTTTTAATGCGGCAAAGCGGGAAGGTTCTTGGACTGCATACAAGGCAGCCCTGAAGAAATTCAAAAATGGCACCAGGAAAGCCCAAAGGGACTCCTGGAAGGATTACTGCGATGGTATAGAGGGTCAGTCGGAGGGCAATCGCCTGCGGAAGGTGCTTGCGAAAAGTCCAACGAACCCAATGTATATTCAGATACCAAATGGGGACTGGACGTCATCTCGTGAGGAAATGCTTGAGGTCCTAATGAACGCGCACTTTCCAGGATGTACTGCGGAACCTAACGCCGCTTTTTTTACCTCTGAACGGCCGTTGACTTCAGCGGATTTAATTGATGTAAAGAGGGTAGACTGGGCCATAAAGTCCTTCTAGCCCTACAAATCTCCAGGCATTTCCCCTGCCGAGCTTCAGTCAGCATCTGACTTTCTTTGTCCGATACTCGTCTTAATCTATAAGGCTTGTCTTAAACTTGGTTTCATACCCAAGTGCTGGACCCTGGCGAAATTTGTGTTCATTCCCAAGGGAGGTAGACCCTCCCATGTGAAACCAAGCGACTTTCGGTCGATAAGCCTTACTTCTTTCTTTCTCAAGGTTCTGGAAAGACTTCTAGACTCGCAGATACGACAGGAAATTGATGTAAATAATCTCTCTAGCTGCCAACACGCCTACTGGAAAGGTAGATCTGTGGACACGGCTTTGCTTAGTATTGTCAGCACCATTGAAAAGGCACTCGCTTTCAAGGAATTTGCACTAGGCGTGTTCTTAGATATCGAGGGTGCCTTCAATAATGTTCTCCCGGGGGCGATTCTTTAAGCCCTAACGCGTCTTGAGCTGGACCACCCTATGGTCGAATTTGTTCATCGCCTTTTAGGCAGTCGAGCTATTTATTCGGAATTGTAGTAAGATATGCAAGCCGCGGAACCCCACAAGGCGGTGTTCTCTCCCCACTTCTTTGGAATCTAACGGTGAATACCTTGCTGTCACGGTTGCAGGGTACAGGTTGCCAAGTCACTGCTTACGCAGATGATCTTGCCCTGACGGCAATTGATAAGCACCCTCAGGTTCTATGTGACTTAGTTCAAGGCGCCTTACGCGTCGTGGACACCTGGTCCAAAGAAGCAGGCCTTAGTGTCAATCCGGCAAAAACGGTCATGGTTCTCTTTTCAAAGAAAACGAAAGCTGTCCAGCTACAACTTCCTTCCTTGAACGGCATCCGGCTGGCGCTCTCGGAGAAAGTTAGATATCTGGGCGTTATTCTTGACAGAAAGCTAGCATGGCGGCGCAATACAGAGGAGCGCTGCAAGAAAGCTATAACTGCAATGTATGCCTGTAAATCAGCGATAGGGAAGAAATGGAGATTGCAGCCTCATATTGTGAACTGGATGTTAGGGATGTCAGTCATCGATGTTTTCCCTTGAATAGATGCATCGAAACTTACATCGATAGTTGTCGATGCATCGGGGGCGTACATCGATGCATCGATACGCATAGAGAATTATACAAACTTGTATATTGATGTACTTATATATTTTGATGTACTTATATATTTTGATGTACTTATATATACGGCCGCTGTGGTGTAGTGGTAAGCAGTGCGCGCTTCCACTGCCTGGGTTCAAACCCTGGTCAAAGCAACATCGCAAAAAAATGTAGAACAAAGGTTTTTTCTTAACAGCGGTCGCCCCTCGGTAGGCAATGGCAAACCTCCGAGTGTATTTCTGCCGTGAAAAAGCTTCACATAAAAATACAATCGCCGTTCGGAGTCGGCGTAAAACTGTAGGTCCCTCCTCTTTGTGTGACAACATATAGGCGCAGGCCACAAATCGGAGGAGAAGCTCTGCCAAACACTAACATATGTGTAAGCGCCAATCTATTATTATTATTATTATTATTATTATTATTATTATTATTATTATTATTATTATTATTATTATTATTATTATTAT
>JAPVRG010100411.1:0-10619 GCA_029783565.1 Rhagoletis cerasi | reverse complement strand
CTCTGATCACACAACGTAAAAATAAATGTTGGGAAATAACTCTTATTTTTTATTTCGCCGATAAGAGTTATAGCCCAACGCTTATTTTTTAGATTGCCTGATATGCAGGAGAAATATTTGGAGTATTCACACCTGTCGGTTATCAGGTTATCTGGTTAAAAATTATTATTCTCTAGTTTTTATGTTGTTGTTGTAAACTGAGTAAAAAATAGAACCACATAACCAGATAACCTGATAACCACGCAGGTGTGAATACCCCAAATAATTCTCCTGCATATCAGGCAATGTAAAAAATATGCGTTGGGTTATAACTCATATTGGCGAAATAAAAGAATATTCTCATCTTATAACTGTTATGGAGCAAGTTTTTGCATACAACTTTTAACTGTTATGTCCCGTGGCAATGGTTACATGTGTCCCCATCACAGCTAAACGAAGTAGTTTTGCTTCTTTTTCTAAGCTGGAAAATGCTGCCGTCCCTGGAGTCGATGCCGACGATGTCAATATCATCTGCACTCGCCAGAAGCATCGAGTTATTGCTATACTCGTAAATGGATGGGCAGCTCCTATTATTTACATTTACAGTGAGTCGCATTACATAAAACCTCGTTTGGTTGCGGAGCAGAAAGATCCTTCCCAATGTTAACGGAGCTAAAGGTTGTGTGTTTCCGACCAACATCGATTAAATAAAAACTGAAAGTTTTTTCTACTAACGGTCGCCCCTCGACAGGAAATGGCAAACCTCCGAGTGTATTTTTGTCATGAAAAACAGCTTCTCATAAAAATACAATCGCCATTCGGAGTTGGCGTAAAACTGTAGGTCCCTCCCCTTTTGTGTGGCAACATTAAGGGGCACGCCACAAATCAGAGGAGAAGCTCGGCCAAACACTAACGTATTGTGTGAGCGCGAATCTAGTATTATTATTAAAGATTGTGCTGAACGTCACTTACGCGTATTATTTTTGTGGGAACCCAAAATTGGAAATTTCGTCATAGACTCAGCTTCTTTTTTTAGGAGTCGATACGCTTATCGAAAGTCGTTTGACGCACTATGAAAATGTGGTTAATGAAGGACATACCTGGTCCGAGGCCGCACTGGTAAGGCCCAACCAGTTGGTTAGGAGGTGTTTCAGTCTTGCACACATTATCGTCGATATGCCCTTGTAAGACGTTTGTTGGCTATAAACCGCATTATTGTTATTCTCACCTCTTCTTGAGCTTGTGGAAGGACCTCGTCATCGTACCCACTTATCCATTGGTCTGGGGTTTTTTCGTCAAACGCGGCTATAGTAGCATTATATTCAGAACAAGTGAACTCTGGACGTCTGTTGCCAGGTTTCCATATTAGCCTCAGAAGGAGTTATCCCCGATCTTAAAACCATTTTGTGGCTTCCTTATTTTCTGATAGAATTTTCGGGCCGGGTTTTTACGTGTCGGCCTCTCAAGCTCTTTGCAACCACGTCTTTATGCCTTTCATTGCTTTCAGTTGGGCATGTAGATACTTATTAAAATTAACCCTTGCGCACAAACCGAGAAAAGTTCCGTCAGTCTTAGTACGAGTATATTGAATCTGAATGATTTTGAGCAAAAGTTGCGATGTTTCATAATGATTTTATTGAGACTTTGAGTAAAACGAGCTTTTATATGTAGGCATTGAATGATGTTCTAAATTTTTATATTTTTTAGAAAATTGTTGTATATATTCCATATAGTCATTAACAATAAAGAACAGCAGATTCCAGAAATAGGTAACAACAATAAATCTTATGAAATTTCGGACCGGATTTATTTGAGCTCTGGTTCATCCGACCTTAATTAATTTATTTTTTGAACAAAAATTCAAACATGTACTGCAAACTGCACTTTGACCGAACATTGCTTGTTTTGTTGAAGGAGCGATAAGACAGAGATTATGTGCTATTTTGGAGAGATATTTACGTATGTACGCATTTGCCTGATTCTGGTTCTAAGCTGCATACATAGCAAAGTTAAATATTTATTTATGCCTTGCGGCAAAGTGCTTGCATAATATTACACTTTGTTTTGAACTCATAAAATTTACTTGTACTTCTCCTTGAAAATATGTATAAACAAACTCAACTATTTGAATAGATGCAATGTGTAAGATAAATTTACATACAATTTCCAATGCTTACACGTACAGTTGTGTTCATAATAGTTCTATTCGTCGAGTCAAAAATTTGTACGAATTTGCACGAATTGTCATGTTTTTGTCAAATCGCTCAAAATTTTAGAGCGCAAAGTGATAGTCCTCCTGGAGCAGAAGTCGCAAATTCCTGCTGGAAAAAAAACACGCGTGTACCACCGTACACGTGATAGAAGTGAAACTTCTTAAAAATTTGGAAAAATTAAGAATTAGTGAGAAACTTTTTAAAAAAAATGTATAATACAAAAATTTGCATAAATATAATTATTATTATTATTTTGCAGTAATGTATTTTGCTTTTATTTGAGCACAAGTTAGTAGCAAAGAACTTTTTACTGTACACATTCCACGCAATGTAAGCAAACATTTTGTTGGCGCAGTGTATTAAAGCATGGAAAATTGCGTCGTTACCCAGCATTATTATTTAGTTAAGATCATAGAATAAAAGATTGTGCCATCTTGCGGGTGATGGCATCTCAATAGCAACAAACAAAATCACTTTAATTTGACTATCTTTCGCATGGCGAGCTGCTCAGCAGAAAAACGTATTTGAATCTATTTCATTCAATCGCATGTTATATGTATTTATACAATTGTATATTTGTATACCTACATAATTACTCTTCACAGATAGTTTAAAAGAAATCTATAATTATTGATCACATAATTTTGCAGGGAAATTGATCACACTTCTGTAGGAAAATCAGAGAATAGCAAAAACATAGACGAAAACGAATAATAATACGGAAACAGGCTAACTCACTTTTGGCCATCTTCCCTTGGTTTGACAGTTTAAAGCATGTTCAGACAGAAATTAAATAGAGTCAATTAACTTTTTAATTGAGCCTACGTTTTTGGGTGTTCACACACAGTCAGCTGCTCCATTAGCTACAGTGATGGAAAAGTTGCAATCGTACCTTTCTTTAATTTGAAAGTATATTCGGTACAAGCACACCATTTTAGGTACATTTGGAGCGTAGCAAAATAACCTTTCAGGAAATCTTTTCTTATTTTTATTGACATTTCAGCGCATTTTCTGGTGTGGGTAACTTGTCCCATAACCTCTCTTTGTGAAGGGGCATATAAATGATACAGAAGGGAGGTCAAAGTAACGTAACTGTAGTTGATTGCGCCAGATAGACAGAGAATATTTCTTTTCGAAGAACTCGGAGGAAAGTGATTCATCTTTTATAAAATAGTTTTGTCTCGCACTGTTCGAAAATATTCTGTCTTTTTATAGCCAAATTTGCTTGATGTGAGTCTAAAACTTGATATGCTATCGAAGGGAGAGGTTATCCTCTGATTTTTTCAACTATATACATATGAACATACATATTTATTTTTTAGGAACATTTAAACTAAAATGTTTCCGCGAATTGGGTACAATTTGAAAATTTAATTTTCCATCCCTGGTGGTTATTTATTCAGTACACAAACCTCGCTGATTGTTATTTATTCAATTACCCAGCACTAGTATTTAGTAAGGATCATAGAGAAAAAGATTGCGCCATCGTGCGGGTGATAGCAACACGACAGCTAGCTTAACACACGTACAAACACACTTTCTTCATTGGTGTGACATTTTCAGTTTTAAAAATTTCACTTACCATTTTTGCGATACCGCCACCTAAGAAGTTTCACTTCAAAAATTCGTTAAATTTAAATGTGAATAAACTTGTTACAATTTGTTAATTAAAAGTAAGCAAATTTTGAATGTAGATAAATAATTCTTGCTGAACTTTTCGGCGAACGCACCTAGTAAAAGAACGAAAGAGTGGTGGTGTTCTGTACAGAGAGTCATTAGATATCAAATGCAGCATTAATCAGGGCATATAAAAGTCAAAACTTTTGCTATTCATTATATACATACATGCATATAAAATTGCAGTATAGTAGTTTCAAATAATTCCAATATTTCTATATGTTTTTCTTTATTTACTCCCTATCGTAAGATGACATTGCGAAACAGTAGCTCAGATTTCTTTTAACTTTTTACTCTGCATCCTGGTTTATAAACCCTAGCATAACTTTTATGAGTACATAACTGTTCGTGAGTATGATTTGTATGTACAAGCTTGCGATAAGCAGATTGTAGGAAGACATACATACATACATACATACACACATCCTGCAAGCTAAATTTTATATTACTATTTTGAATACATACATATATTCAATTAAGGAAGTATTTATTTGTTTGCTTGGAAACTGTTTACTCCACCTCACCTCAGTGCGCAGAGATGCTTGCCACTATTTGTTAGCTTTCAGGAGTGTCCGGATTCGAATTCCGTCAGAGGCAACGTGGTTATGAAATGATAAAATATTTTTTTTTTGTGTTTCCGAAACATGAAAAAGCATCTGTGAAGTGCAGAACGCAGTCGTACTCCAGCGAAAAAAATTGGACTATGGAAGGACTTATGGAAGGCCACATGGAAGCCCTTCCCAGATAAAGGAAAATATAAGGCCTTGACAAGTGGGACATCTCATACAAAAAAGAATGAGAAGCAGAAGGGGTTGTGTCTGCCTATGGAAGGACTAGAAGTGTTTCTAGAAGGGGTTTCAGGTCCTTCTTTTGCCTACTGGGTAGCTATTCTTGCGTGGGTAGCATTAGCCAACCACCTCTACCGCAGCGGAAGGAAGAGATTGGGAGATGGATTCCTGCACCTCATTTGTGTAGGGTCGGTAAGGAGTTTCTTGTTTAAAAAGAATTGAGTGTCGATTGCGAAATTTCTCGGCTACCCGTTGTGATCGCAGCTTCTCGATGTCGAGATTTCGTCGCGCTGCCTGCTGCACATTCTTCATTACACCAAGGCACTGCAACAAGGTAGTAATCCGAGTGATGATAGTGAACCTTGAGACGAGGTGTTGTAGTCTCTACCCAACCACAAATCCCGCACCAAATTTTTGTGGCGTCGTATGGTAGATACATATGTATATATGTATACAAGATACTTAATTCATGCAGCCATGCCCCGTCCATTGCATTTCTTGTACTGTCAGTCTTGTATTTACCGAGGAAGTCTATCAATTGGATAGAGAGACTCTCCCTATAGAGCCGGACAATCCAGGAGCATATCCGTAAATCGTGGTCCCTAATTCATAAGCGAGGGTTGTCTATGTTTGGCGGGAGTAGTTCGTTTTCATTAGTTTAAAATTTTTTACATGGCGGGCCCAAGCCCAGCGCGCAATCCATTGCTGGAAAGTAGGTTAGTCCATTTTTGGTTGCGGTAGGTCCATTGAGAGACGCGTGCTTCACCGCTATCTTAGATACCACAGATCAATACTCACCAGTAGCTGCATATATAGATCCGACGCGTTGGAACGTCTTGATTTGCTTTTTAGGCAAGCGAATATGTTGCTCATTATCCAGCTTTCAGGCAATTCACTGCCAATAAAGTTATGTACTACGCTGCAGTGAAAAGTCAGTCAGAAAAAATTCTAGTAGATCAACTAGTAGAAACACTAGTTCATTAATTGCATGAGCTAAAGCGTCGACAAATTCGAACAACTACCTGCTAAGAGATTAGCGACATCTGCCTTTAAATTATCAAGCCAAATAAAACGAAAACATGCATACATATGTATGTATCTATGTATGCATACCGTCTGAGTCAATGTTGCCAAACATGGGCTTTTCTCACCAAAACTGGTAGGTTTTTTTCCATTTGGTAAGTTGGTAGGCTAGATTGGATTTTGGTAGGTTCCGCGACAATAATATGCGAGAAATAGAAAATATGTATCTCCAAATAATTTAGCAACCTTTTAATTCAAAGCAACTTTATGACACAAGAATTGTTTAAGAATGATGTTGACTTTAATTTCAAAGACAAATGCAATCACAAATCAGTTTCTGATGTTTTCATTAAAACCATCATGAAATGTAATTTGTGTTCTGATGAGATAATTGAGGTGACAATGAAGGCGCTTTTGTTCTATATTGAATTTTTAGAGTAACCTAAAGCCAGATTTGATTTTAACCGCGCGGACAGATGCTGCAAATTATTACACGATCGCAGGTCCTAACAACAGTAGATTTACAGATCCTTGTTCTCGTTCTTCAAATCGCAAACCGGTCATATTACAACACAATGGAACTTGTTGAGGCTTAGTGACTTAAATCAATGTGTTGATATGGACCTGGAAACATTTTGGTCAAAGGCAAATTTAATTAAAAATGGTCTTAATCAAAACAGTTTTGCTGAGCTTTGCAATTTCATTTTGAACATTACTTCGCTTCTGCACAGCTCTGCCGCGGCTGAGAGGAAATTTTCGTCGCTGTCATTAACCAAATCAAAGTTACGAAATAAAATTACTGTTGATACTATTAACAATATAATGTTGTATAAAAAACTTATAAATAATAACGAGCGACATTTTATTTGGTCAGCAAGAAAAGATAATAAAGGAAAGGGAGTACAACGGGATTGCGTTTGCTTGTTTTAAACAGTCACATAAATATTGATCTCTGATTTTTTTTTATTTTTACGGAGACTGTGCGAATAATAATGTACAAACCTATAGATAAGAAGATATAAATATGTACAAAATCATATACTATATGAATATCCATATATACTCCATGTGCCTGTAAGTTAATTTAAATAGAACTGATCCTGCAAAAAATTCAACTAGTCCGGGATCTGTCCGGGACGAGTCGCAAAGGAACATGCGGCTAATGCCACTTTGCATACCTTTGTATGGACTGAACTGTTCCCTTTTGTTCGAGCATGTCCTATGAGGAGACCAATTGTTCCCCTTTATACCCGAACGGGTATAAAAGGCGACTAGTCGCTTTTAAAAAATAAAAATAAAAATTTGCGCCAGCTTCGATTCAAACCTGGATTTCTAAGTGTTTACTCTCTCTACATGAAAACGCCGCACATGAAATTTCATTGACTAAGTGCCTACATATCATTAAATCATTAATTGTACCCGTTTGAGACTACTTGTTACTAATTGAAGCCCAATTGTACCCGATTGAGACTAATCCGGGAATACTCTCTTTAGAGACTAGTCGCACAATATGTTGCAGGGGAACTACAAAGATGTGATAAACTAAATACATATGTATGTATATGTACTCGTATGTGTAAAGACACATACATTTGTATAAGTCTGTACAGTTAAATGAATAGTTATACGGAGCTAATTTATTTTTATTGTACTAGCTGTGTTTTAGTTTAACTAAATGTTGTGTTATCTACATTTTTAATAAACTTGACATTGAAAAATAAATAAAAACTAAAAAAAAAAATTTGGTAGGTTTTGGTAGGACAGTTTGGTAGGAAAAAAATTGTCCCTGGCAACATTGGTCTGAGTTACACACACACATGTATATGTATATATGTCTATGCATACCTACAACTGCTACAAATGGAACAAAAGGACTTTTAGGCCATTAGGCGATTCATTACCAGATCTCACAAGTCATCTACTGCTAACCAATTTGGCCAACATGCATGGCCCGAAATGAAATAATTCCACACTACTTTGGGGATGTATGTACATATGTTTCGTTGCACACATCTTGCATGTAGGATAAGCAAATATGCATACATATGCTCGTGCGTATGTATGTTCATGTCTGTATTATCATAAGTGCATCTGGAATTTTCGTATCTATTCACTTGCATCAACTGCACTTTGTACGAATATGCGTAACTCCGTAATAACTATGAAGCAAACAATGTACGATAGTGGAATGGCGACGGTCATGGCGGCGAAAAGGGAAGTTTTTGGCATTTTACTTGAATAATATTTGAGATCATAATGGATTTTTGCCAATTTAAAAAATATTACAATTTTATGCAAACAACTGTAGTTAAATAAACGAACAAAATGAAAGAATTCGCTCAACACAAATCGACTGGTTGGCTGGTCGGTCGGCTGCGGCATGAGCGTATGGTAAATTTCTGTAAACTACTATAAAGCAGCGAGATGAGTAGGTGCTCGAAGCAAGAGTTTAGCGCGAAGGTGGCTAAAGGGCCGCGAGGAATAGAAAGTTTCCTCAACTTAATAAGCTGCTGGGTCGGTTAGCAATGCATGGTGCAGAAGTTATGCTGCGCTCAGTGCGGGCGTTAGGCGGGTTGACTTGCCCGAAAGTAGGTTTGTGAGTGTTGAGTTGCCCGAGAAAAATGGAATTTTCAAATACTTGCACTGCCAGTTAATACAATTGCAAACACGATGAGTGCACAGCCGCACCGACAGTATTTGCCCTAGCTGGTGCTTTTACATTCGTTTGGCCTTATTCTATAGTTGTTCCACAGTCTGTACTTTTAGATTTACGAACGTTTTTTGTGTCTTACATACATATATTTTGAGGAATTTGCCAAACATGAGTGGCTTGGCTTTGGCCATTTGCACTTGGTTTAAGTAAATTTGCTATGCATTCGAAATGAAGCGATTGATTTCATGAAATTTTCTGTTTTAATTTTAGATAAATGTAAATTCGAAAGCAAAATGAAATTATGTCGTTTAACTGTAGTAGTAAAGGCCTATGACCGATTATTTGCTCAATAATTCCTGCTGGTCTAGATAAAGAAGTCTGATGAGGAGATGTGGTGATCTCCGAAATAGCAGCTATAACTTCTACCGCTTAGACTTTGTTGCTTTTCCATTTTTCCTAAAAAAGAAAATCGTGGTACAAAGCTCAATAACACTGTTGAAAAAAAAAATGTTAATACGCCGCATAAATAATAACGAAAAATTTATTTTTTCACTTTATCATTTCATTTTATAATTTAAGCGATTCTCGATCAATAAAGGCATTTCTATTAACATCTTGCAATTAATTACTTAGTAAACTATTGTGAGTTGAAGACAATGATATTCTTTATCACAAGATGTTTTTTGGACAAAATGCTCAATTTTAATTTTTCACAGCCACAAAATTTTGTAAAAACTTTCTGATGAATAATTTTATTTTAATTTAAAAACAGAATTAAAATTTTATGTGAAGTGACGAAAAATGTTTTTCTTCACGTTTTTACAGAAAGAGAATTGACCACCAGGTTTACAAATATTTTAAGATTTTTTTACCCAGGAAAAACTGCCCAATTCTTATGTTAAATTGGTCGCTGATTCCGAAAATCCACATTTCTTTCTGTCAAGTAGTTTGATCAGTAGTTAGTTTAATTGGATGACCAAATAATGGTAACACAAAAATGGACTTTGTGTCGGCCACTTGTAAAACTTGATTTAAATATGGTTAATTCAAAAAGGAGCATTTTTATTCTCATACGAAAAACTTTTATTTTCCTATATATTTTTACAATATAAATCGAAAATTTTCCCATTTTTGCAAAATTTCTTTTTAAATTGTAAATTTCTTAAAAACGTGTAATTTTAATGAACAATGAATTATTATGGGATTTAATTACCTTTCATTAGATAGATCATTTGTTTTGATAGGTTAATCTATTATATCCACTTATTAGACATTTTTATGATCAAGCTTTTTTCTTTAATGAAAAAGCGTCACGTGGCGGTGAAAAAGTGCTGTGCTCGTTTCTTAAAATGTTACGCTCTAGTAAGGAAAAAGAGGCACATTCTCTGTCCTTTGGAACTAAGCCAGGGGAGATGGTTCTCCTGAAAATCAGATGGTTGCTTAAAACGACAATATTATGAAATGCATGACATAGCCAAGTATATAAAACATACACTTTTACAGGGTTGAGTGTAACTTAAAATATATTTTACACCTTGAAAGGGCAACATATTTTTAAAGAAACGAAAACAACGTAAATAATACGGAAAAGAGAAACAAATTGTGGAAAACTAGATAAATGCGTGAACCTTTCATTTGTGGTTCTAAACAACATCCTAGACAGTTTCAAAGGACGCACAGCAATTCAAGATGATCGAGTCATATTAAGCAAAAATATTTTTGAAAAATCCTAACTAAAATTAAAAACAAGTAAGGAGAGGCTGTCTTCGGCTGTGCCGAAGGCTTTATACCTTTCATGAACACGCGCAAATCAATGTAAATAGTAACTACTTTTGGTGAAACCGAACATTAAATACCCGGCGCACGAATTAAACATCGTTTTATCACGATTTTTAAACCTTCCGTTGTGTGGTAAACAGGGGTGGTTTTTTCCAGGGTACGGAAATATTCATATGTGAACGTTCGCGTACCTACATTTATGATTTTATACGCGAACGTGAACGTATCAAATTTTCTCTATTGATTCTCGTTCGCGAATGTGAAGCATAAAACAAATCCATACCGTTCGCATCCGCGTATGCTAGGTAGATAAAATTTCCGCTGTTGTTCGTACGCGTATGTATTGGTGGACCAAACAGCGTGCGTTCATATATGTAGCAATAAGCTGCATCGATACGTTCGCGAACGTTCACTGCTGTCGTTCACCTCCATAAGTGAATGTAAGTGCTGCGTCAAATATTCGCGGAAAGTTGGTGTGGCTATGGATACTATTCTATGCGAAGGCAT
>JAPVRG010100405.1:0-18419 GCA_029783565.1 Rhagoletis cerasi | reverse complement strand
TGCGTTCTTTTCCCGGAAGAATCAGCTTGGTCGTACCCTCCCTCGCAAGTTCGTCCGCCATACAGTTACCCTCTATATCCCTATGACCGGGAACCCAACTGAGGTTAAGACTGTTCTGCTTAGCCATCTCCTGCAGAGATCGGCGGCAGTCCAGCACAATTTTTGATTTAATAGTGACCGAACTCACAGCTTTAATTGCAGCCTGGCTGTCACTAAAGATAAAAACTTTCTTCATTAGTAGCTTGATTTTTTCGTAAAAGAAGAAGCTTTAATAAAAATGAAAGAAGTTGCAAAAATCAATTACTTTTTTAATATTTTCCTTGTTAAAGTTCGAATTTTTATTTCATAAATATCTGCAAATTTTTACGTGATACGGATTTTCTGAAAACGGCACCGTTTATCTGATATTTTAAAACTTTAAAATATACCTACAATGTAATATATTATTTTTAAATTGAAAATAAAGTGAATAATAACCAAGAGAAACAACAAACAACCACTAACACGACTCACGGTTTCATTTAAGTATCGAGAAAGATTGCCAGAAATTCATTAACGGTGTGAATAGCAAAAGAGCGATTTCAGAATTTTTTCCAGCAATTTGCTTTTCGGAAATAAAAAACAACTTTCGAAAGACACTTTACATGCAAGGTGTGACTGTTTATGCAACTGATTTCTTAAATTTCTCAATTTGTCAGCCTTTTCGAAATATATTGCATTGCCACGTCTTACAGCCTCTTAAATTTCAAAATTTCCCATTTCAAGCTATCAGTAGTAATACTCACCATTGCTGGCGAAAGTACTACGATAGGAGTTTTTACTACTATTTTGTCATTTATACTCTCGTACTCCCCAAGGACCGATTATACTACTATTTCATGAGATAGTTAACTTTTTTATTAAAATGTATGAAGTAACTCAAAATAAACTAAACTAAAAAAAAAACACATTTCTTGTAATGATTTGCTATCACACATATCCTTTCACCGAGTATTCACGTTTTTATACAGTTTCTTACCCCATATTACAGAATTTTTTTAAATCTACCACTGTGACTTTATATGTATTAGAGAATAAAACTCCTCTTTTTAACTCTTGTTGGTCCGAACTGTCTAACGCCAGTCGTTTGTCTGCTGTGCCAAACGACGCCAATTGGAAATGCCAAGTCCAGCCATGTCCTTCTCCACCCGGTCTTTCCAACGCAGAGGAAGCCTTCCTCTTCCTCTGTTACCAACATCGCGACCCGAGTTGAATACCTGAAGGCTGGTAACAGAGGAAGAGGACGTCTGGATCTCATACCCTAATAATTTCCACCTCACTCTACACTGCTCCATAACGGCACCAATTTCTTTTAAGCGTTTTAGTGGCCTTAAGTTTAAAAATGTCTACAAACATTTGAGGCAGGCTCCCCAAAATGGCAAAAGACTTCCTAATTATTTAGTTTTTTATTACTTAAAAAATAGAAAACGGCAGCACTGATACTCACTCCCGTGCTGTTAGCTTTTACCCTGCAACATCAACTCTTAAAATTTCAAAGCAATGCTACACTTCCAGAATGCACCTCAAACATTTTGCTGCTCTCTGTTTATTGAGCTCTCTACATGCATCACAAGCACTCTGCAGGCTGCATATATTGCTCTTTTATACATCATTCTAGAAATTACTAGCACACTCTTTTGGCCCAAGTGCATGCAGCTTCATACGCCATGGCATACGCTGTTTACTAACAGACAACCGACAGCAACTTGCGATTTGGCTCATCTTGAAGGCAATGGTCGCTAACAGTATTATCCCCCGAAGTAACCTCCCCCCCCCCCGTGTCGCATCGTCGTCATGCCATTCACTTTCTAACACCCTAACGCTCAGTTTGGATTTGGTATTTGCACAGTGAAAAGCGCCCGCTGATAGAAATCAAACACCTTCCGACAGTTTGCAGGTGGGGTCATTGAACCGGGTAGCTGTGGTTGCCAGCCAATGCACTGAATGGATGTTTGCACTACTCGAATGCAGGCGTTGCCCTACGCTATTCACATGCACACACAATAGTTGTTGCTTTTTTATAGTTTGTTTTGTTTGTGTTTTTTTTTTTTAGTTTTTTTCTCCTGATAAATGCCACTACAAGAGTTTTTAATGCTACTTTCCTTCTTTTTATTGCTGGTATTTTCAATGCTTTTCAGACTTTTATTTACACAAAGCCCTCAGTGCGCTCAATAGCAAGGAAACTTATATAAAAATGTGTGTTTGTATACGAAACGGTGCCACACAAACATTTCGCTGTCACCTCTAGAAGTGTCACGTTTCTAAGTATGTATATGTATGTATGTAGGTATATACGTGCTGGGCTATGAGTATGCTTTATAGCACAGAAGGGTTAAAGAGTTAATCGGTTCATGTTGCTTTTATGTGCATTTACTAGTTTTTGGTCGCAGCTCCGCGCAAATTTATTTAAAACATTAGTTGAGTTGGTAGGGGGGCCCGGCATCGGTATTTCCACCCAGGCCCGAATTTTCTCTTGATGGCCCTGATTATGAGTGACTTATAGATGGTGATTTTTTTTTACGACGATAGAGGACTTTACTTCTCAATTGCTTACTCAGTCCAAAGTAGCACTTGTTGGCAAGAGTGATTTTTCGTTGCATTTCAAGGCTAGCGTTGTTATTGGTGTTAATACAGGTTCCTAAATAAACGGACTCGTCTACTTTTTCGAACTTGTTACTGTCAACAGTGACTTGGGTGCCGAGACACTTATGCTCTGACTGTTTTTCTGATGACAAGAGATACTTAGTTTTGTCCTCGTTCACCACCAGACCCACATGCATTGCTACTCTATTTAACTCCGAGAAGGCAGAACATACCCAGTCCTTGTTTTTACCAATGACGTCGATGTCATCGGCATACGCCAGCAATTGTACGCTCTTGTAAAGAATTGTGCCATTGTGCCTGGGAAGTTCAGTTCTGCGGCTCTTATCTTCTCCAACATCAAATTAAAAAAACTAAGCGAAAGGGAGTCACATTGTCTGAAACCTCTTTTGGTATCATTCGGCTCGGAAAGGTCCTTCTCAATTCAGGCGGAGCTGGTGGTATTGCTCAACGTCATTTTAAACAGCCGTATTAGTTTCGCGGGGATACCAAACTCAGACATCGCGGCATAGAGATAACTTCTTTTCGTGCTGTAAAGAAGTTGTAAGGCTGCCTCTTTGGCTAATTCAGAGAAGCGGCAGAGATCATTTGACCAAATAGTTATTAGTCCTATTGATCGCCACCAGTGCTGTTTCCTCATCGCTGTTCTTTCATTTATGCGCTCTGCTTTGATAGTATTGGTACCCAGTGCCAGGTAGGCCTTAGGCTTCAGTAGAGTCGAGACTGCCGCTTAACTGGCAAATCTTTTTGCTATCTCATTTTTCTTCTACCCCTTGTGGCCTGGAACCCATAATAGATGGATGCTATTGGAATTTGCAAGGAAGTTAAGTTTCGGTATGCATGATATGACTTCGAAAAATTAAAGAGCCTTTCGTGCCGCTTACTCCACGGTTGAGTATAGAGATCTCAGCTCTAGAATTACCTACCGTTATGCAAGCACATGCCAGATGTTGTAGCTTCGTGAGAAACTGTTTCACCGTGGCTAGGGTTGGGTTCTGAAGACCGAAGCTACCGATCCATATGTACCATAGACAGACCCGTCGAGAGCGGGTGGGTCGGGGGTGCTTCCCGGATTTTTCGGAAGTTAAGTTGGAAGATAAAAATATTTTGGTAAGATGATAAATTTGATTAAAAATATTTACTAAAAAATTTGTTTGGGTTGGTTTGGGGGCGCGGCACCGATGCTTCCCCTTGCCCGGATTTTTTTCTTGGCGCCCCTGACCATAGATGGTAGCATCATTAAATGGCTAGGGAAGGCTCATCGTCTATACCTGTAGGACCGGAATTGTTTTGGTTATCGTCGAGACTCATAATCGAACCGTTTGTAAACTTACTGCGTTCTGTAAATACTGGGGAGAGGTAGGGTACCTTAGACAGGCTAGACTGCTTGGATATTAAAAAATATAAATATAAATCTTTTGCATAGAGCCAACATCAAGTTGTTTACTGGTTACTTTACTGGTCACAATCACCTGCGCTCTCACTTCACATCGGATTGGCCTATACACAGAGACGAACTACTGACATTGACCAGACTAAGATGAGCATTATTCACTAAAAAACTGTTAGCATTTACATACTAGGAAGGCTGATAGTATCTAGGTCGCGGTGTTCCTTGTTTCTGCTGCACCCATTAAATTTACATTACTATCAAGATGTACATCCACTCCACGGACGTTCCATTTGGAATTGGTTTCAACAATACTGGTTCGAAGTAGGACTGATTGACAGTACAATTATTTTCTCTGGTGACGGGCAAACAAAGTTCTCTTCTATGTCGAGGAAAGCACAAAGTAATGTTTCTCCACATTCTCAGGCACCACTTTGGATATCTGATCTCAGCTGATGTAGAGCAAAGTCCGTGGGTCTGCCTGCCCTACATATATGCGTGCTGGCTGTATATTGCTTTTAGCACCAAGTGTCCTGCCAACGTTTGAGATCATGATTACTCGTGCCCTCTTCTACACCTCTGGAACATATTTTAATGCATGCAGTCGCTATTTTCTCCCATCTTGCAGATTCTTGTCAATGTGGTCTGCAGAGGCCACGTACAGGATAGCACGATATATCTGGTCTAGATTAGGTACGAGAAGATTGAGAACATACACGCAACTGAGGAAAACAAGACAAGAAAACTTCCGAGCTAAATAGTCTACTAGTCACACCTCTTTTATATAATGTTCTTTCAGCGTACAGCAGAGGCAAAATTAATATTTATTTAAAAAAATGTTTACTCAAAAAATATTTTAATCTCGTTTCCAGCAATGGACTATGGGCCAGAAAGCGATCAAAACTGGCCAAAATTCCAAATCTAATCGGATTGACTTGAAACTTTTCACTCAGAGGTTTTTGGGGTCGCTGATTACGAATCTGAAATTAGATTGGAAATATTCAAAATGGCGGATCCAATATGGCGGACGATATGTTGAAAATCAATGGGATTAGCTTCAACCTTGTTACTCAGGGTTTCGTGTGGTCGCTGATAGCGAAGACAAACTCAGAATTAAAAATTTCAAAATGGTGGACCCAATGTGACAGACTTTTTTTTCATTTGTTGAATTTACTTTCTCATCACTGATTCTGGAATTGTGAATTCTTGATTTAACCAATCGGCATACTGTTTATGAAACCTGTCTCTTTTTCTGCCGGTATTTTCATATTTGTTTCTGTATTGCGAAGTTACTTCTTCAACTTCTATTTCTATGTCATAGAAGCCTTGTATTACAGACCTTAGTGTTAAGTCTATATCGTTAGTGTTGTCAAAAAGTAAGTCAACGATATCTCTTTTTGTAAACTGCGTCATGTTGGATTCAATTGTTTTTTTTTTTTTTTGAAGTAGGTCAAATTTAAAATTTTTACAGTACACTTATTTTTTCAGAAAGTTGGATTGAATTGGAAATTTCCCTGTTATGAGCATTTATTTTAGTAATATATTCATTAAAAATTTTAACAAATTGTGACATACCAAAGGTTTCTATGTTATATCTGATTTTAAATTTCAGGGATAAGGGAGATGCCACGGCCGCTATTCCTAACTCATCTCTATTTACCTTATAATGAGCAGATACAGAGCAGCAGATGAGTATGTAGTAAGGTATCCACAAAAAATTTCAGCGTGATGTGACCAATGGTTCCTAACTTATAGCTGATTTTAACTTTCCGGGAGATAGGAGGCAGTGCATATGAGTCCATTTAAAGCCAATTATGAGCTACTAAGAGTCAAATGCTGCGTATTTGCCGCATAATTAAACTAAAGTATATAGAATTAGAAATAAGCCCCTCTTTCGCGAGTGTTGACTATAAATAGATGAACGACTATTGAGCTATTATCGATCGTCAATGATATTGTGAATGTCGATTCGTCGTTCAATTAGCGACTGTGAATAGTTTTTAATAGCTCATCCTTCTACTGCTGTTTCTGAGTAGAAGGATGATCGAATAAAAACTATTCACAGTCGCTGATTGAACGTCTAATCGATACTCACAATACCATCGACAAGCGAAATTCGTTCAGTAGTCGTTTATCTACTTTTAGTCGACACTCGGTAAGATTAACAATTATCCAAGCCCAGTAAAATATGCAATTTACGTCCTTCTGTCCAAAGCAATGTATTATTTTCTGTCACCAACAAGCTTCTTTTTGAACTATTACAGATCTAAAATTTACATGACTGAATAAAGTCTTCTCTGTGGTCTGAATATTTGAACCAGTACAAGTTTTTTCCTCATTATTCAATTTCGCTTTTTTGACCATTTTTTTTACTTTTAAGGGTGCACTAATTTAAAACTTCTTCATAAATAACTCTAAAAATTATTTTTCAACTACTTTTGTCCACTTTTGCCTGAACTCTGGCCCTGTGTGCAATGGACTGATTACAATATATACATACATACATACATACATATAATCCATTTATTATTACAAATTTTTACTAGAGTACAATTTTATATAGTTTTTACTAGCCATTTATCGCTTCCACATAATCTAGACAGCTCCAGTTTAATTGAGGTTTTATAGTATAAGTATACGTTTGTTTTCTACTTAATTTTTTATAAAACGAAATTTTAGTTAGCTCAGCTTGAAATTAAAAAAAAAACAGTTTTTTCTGTAATTTATCTAAATTCAGACAAAGATAGTACACACACACCTAGGAACAATTTGTAATAAATACATTTGAATGTATTGGCGTGTCCGCCTGGCTTCGAAAAGCTCCATTTACAAAATACTACATGAGTTCTTCTCTCGGTATGGATTCACCTTTTGGCTGGCGAACCCATTCAGCAGGCAATCTTCACCCTCATGCTCTAGCACATACTTCATCATCAGCTGACAGGCTTGTGACACCTGTATACGCGGAACAACTGCTTCGCGCCGCAGCTGTTCGTTGATGCTGCGCTGCTGTTGTAGGTTAGCAGCCATAATGTCCAGTACGGCAGTCTCGGCGAGCCCTATGTTGCTGATGCTTGTGATGAAGTGTGTTTAAGTGACTGGATTTGTACGTGTGCAGAGGTTTTGGCAGGTATTTGGGTATCACTTGAGTCACGGCTCACATGCACAGGAAGCCTTGGCTAAACGTGGATTGTTGTCCAACAAAGTGCAACTAATACTGTGAGGTGGGTGGTGGGAATGGTAGGTTAAGGGGTTGTACCGCCGTAGAGTATGCTACGATTTTCAGCACTGATATGTAGTTTTGGCACTAGTTTGGCATTTTATCTGAAAATTAAATTTTCACGGGTTATTAATAAAATTTCTAATTTTTTTTTCATGCAAACACTCGAGCACTGACTTGCGTTGGAATGTGGAGCTCTATCGCTGGCTGCACTTTTTGTTCGCACAAATTGTGAGAGCGGTTGAGGAAGTCCTAAAAAATCAATGAAATTCATAGCTTGCTATTCGTAGGTAGATGGTGCTGTTAAATTTACAACGTTACTTCTTATTGGATTATCTAATTGTACCAAATAGAACGTTTTAATCGCCTCGGTTTTTATTTTATTATTTAAACCATTAGTATTATTTATAGTTTTAATATCTTTTCTTTTTTTTACATCATTTTGTTTACTTTCTTTTTATAAAATAACTGGCATCCTCAATTTTATCGAGATTTTTCAGAGAACGTGGAGAGGACCGAAATCTCTGAATGGCAGCTTTTTCGAGCTTGAAAGTATCGATATGGTACTCGTTTAAGGTATCGCTGCTGTAAGAATATCGATTACCCATTAATATCGTAAGAAAAAGACTCGATATTCCAGATATCGATACCGAATTCAAAAAAAATTAAATCTTAACATTGTTCTCGTCTTCTAATCAAGAATGAACTCTTTGCACTTTAATAAGTGTTTGCACATGGAAAACCGGTTTACTTACGAGGTTTACGCGGTTTACGTCGTCGTGTTACAGATTGTCCCATAAACGCTCAACCCTGCTGTACGACGGGCGAAAATATCAAAATCTTTTGATTTGCATCAAACCGCCTGTCAAACAGAAAAACGACGAAAAACCCACTAACGTCCTAATCTGTTGTACAAAGAGCCCAAGTTGTACAACAGATTAGCTCGTTAAGGGCTGCTATACGAAACACAACTTGCTACTCGATTAATAATCGATTAATCAAAGAGAATGCCACGATACACTTAAGTCATAAATTGAATGAAAATAATCGATTAATTCAATCAAATGATTATTTGTTGCCATGTCTAGTACCTAGTCATCTGTCATTTTCGTGCGCGTGTGAGGTTAAAATCGGCAATTTCTTTCATTCGATTTATTTCTGAACGTTGTGATTCCAAAATCTGTGAAATAAAATGGCTTTATCCGTACCAAAAGCTCCAGGAGTTGCGCAAATGCTAAAGGATGGCGCTCGGGTAAGAAAAAATATCACATAAATAAAGATATTTTGCTTGTACTTCAATTGAAAAAGTGACTGCTAAAAAAAAATTACCAGCGTGCGGCTTCCTCTGCATCTGATCTGCTGCTATTTATTAGTCACCGCAGCGTGTGATGAATTTACATAAAAATTTTTAAATTATTTTATAATACAAAAATTTACTCATGTTTTGTCTTCCTTAAACAGATGTACAGTGGTCTGGAGGAGGCCGTTTATCGTAACATTACTGCATGTAAAGAATTTGCGCATACAATGCGTTCCGCCTACGGTCCGAACGGCATGAACAAAATGATCATCAACCACATTGACAAACAATTTGTGACAAGTGATGCTGGTACCATTATGCAGGAATTGGACGTAGAGCATCCAGCGGCAAGACTCATCGTAATGGGTAGCCAAATGCAGGACGCCGAAGTGGGTGATTGCACTAATTTTGTTGTTATCTTTGCTGGTGCACTTCTTGAAGCTGCCGAAGAGCTACTACGATTGGGCATCACTACCTCTGAAATTGCTGATGGTTATGAGAAAGCTTTGGAAAAGGCATTGGAAATTCTTCCAAAACTTGTTTGCCACGAAATTGAAGACTACCGCGATGTTAGTAAAGTCACAAAGTGCCTGAAAGCAGCCATAATGTCAAAACAATATGGACAGGAAGATTTCCTTACCGAACTGGTAGCAAAGGCTTGTGTTGCGATACTACCAGACCAAGGTACCTTTAATGTGGATAATATTCGTGTTTGCAAAATTTTGGGCAGCGGACTGAATTTTTCTGAAGTCGTACATGGCATGGTGTTCAAACGCTTTGTCGAAGGTGATATCACTTTTGCCGAGAAAGCCAAGGTGGCTGTATTCTCTTGTCCAATCGACATCATACAGACAGAAACTAAAGGCACTGTATTAATTAAGTCCGCCGATGAGTTGATGAACTTCTCTGCTGGTGAAGAGAGTTTACTTGAGGCCCAAATTAAAGCACTTGCCGATGCCGGTATCAAAGTTGTCGTCTGCGGCGGCAAAGTAGGTGATATGGCGTTGCATTTCATCAATAAATATAACCTGATGGCTGTACGTTTGAACTCTAAATTTGACCTGCGCCGCTTAGGTCGCACAGTAAACGCCACTGTGTTGCCACGCATCACCACACCCACCAACGAAGAGTTGGGCTACTGCGACAAAGTGTGTGTTGAAGAGCTGGGCGGCACCACTGTTGTGGTTTTTAGGTAGGCAATTTAAAAAATTGATTTCTTGTAAAACTATTTACCCGCACTTTTTTCAGAAACGAAGGCAAGGATGCGCGTATTTCTACCATAGTCATACGTGGCGCCACCGACAACTTCATGGATGACATTGAACGTGCTGTGGATGATGGTGTGAATAACTTCAAGGGCTTAACACGCGATGGACGTTATGTGCCTGGTGCTGGTGCCACTGAAATTGAATTGGCCTCGCAACTAGCTGCGTATGCTGATACTCTACCCGGTCTAGAGCAGTATGCTGTGCGTAAATTCGCAACCGCTTTGGAAGTATTCCCGAAAGCTTTGGCTGAAAACTCTGGTGTGAATGGTACCGATGTTGTGAATGCGCTGTATTTGGCACACAAAAAGTCCAGTGGAAAAAATATTGGCTTCAATATTGAAACCGAAAAAGCAGATACTATCGATGTGACTAAAACACAAATCTACGATCTGTTCCAAGCGAAATACTGGGGCCTGAAATATGCAGTAGGTGCTGCCACTACAATCCTAAAGGTCGATCAAATTATAATGGCGAAACGCGCTGGTGGACCAAAGCCTCGACAGAATGCGGGCAGCGATGATGAAAGTTAGATTGATTGCATTAGCAAAGATGTCTGCGTTGGATTAGATCGCATTAATTTCTTACGTATTACCATTTCTCATATTAAAAAGTACATAATTTACTATCTTATCTGCTACTTACACATTTTGGAAATAACGTTTACAATTAACTGAACAAAAAAACTAGTTTTCCAATATTTATTTTCTTAAGTGTTTTATAAATCACTGAAACGTTGTAAGCAGCAAATTTTGGAGCATTGCTCTTTCAAGTTGGCTACAGCTTGAAGCAGCAGAATAATAAACTAATACTAATACAAAAAATTTAATTAGTTGCAATACTTAAAGTCGACGTCTATGCTCAGCTAACGTTACACCCAGGAAGTATGCCACTCTTACTGGTTTTAACCAGAGGGAGGGGCGATAGTTGAGTTTAGTTTAGCGGACATGTGAAGAGGTGCGTCGAGTCGTGGGACGACTCTCCGCATGCCGGACACGAATTGGGCACATCTGGGTTCAATCTGCTCAGGTATGAGTTCTACCTGCGGAAATATCCAGAGCGGAGTTGTTCCAGCGTAGAGCGTGTCTCCCGAAGTAGACGGAGTTCTGTCTCGTTCCCGTCAGGTGGTTGAGTTCCCAAAACGGCATTCACAGGTCTGGAGTCAGTATAAGTTAAGAATGACTCTCTGTAAATGCTGTTTTTGGACTGTCTCATCCGAAGAAGATTTTATGACCCTCTGGACTTCGTCCATTAGTTCGTAAAGATGCCTTCTGACGTGCCCACATCTACTAGGAACTGCTTGCAAAACATTATCTTGTGCTCCTTAACTCGGAGCATTTGGGCCTCGTAGGTGGCATCCCGTGGTTGTCTGGAGTGCCGTGTTTTGACTGGCCTGTGGCTTAATCCACTGCGTCCTGCTATTCCCGGCCGCTGCATAGGTTAGAAGGGGAGAAGTAGGGCCCCGTGCTGTAGAGCGCGAAAGATCGGAGAGATAGCCGTTTGCTTTTGCACGCAGCTCATAAACGCCATTTCCGGACGCCGCCAATATCGAGCATTTGTCAGCTTACCAGATCGCGAAACTTTCTCTGGTGGCTGGGGAAGCTTCGAGATGTCGAAGAGAATTCGTAGCGGGAAAATGACCTCACTCCATGGGGCCCCTAGGTTAATTTCTAATTAGGTAATTTGCCATCCACCGTTTTAGACCCTGTGGGAAAAACCATACCCCAATGCCCTCTACCATCGTTGAACGAGAAGCGGTGTCGAAGGTTATCGACAAGTCCAACACTTCTTGGACAGTTCTCTCGCAGGGACGGTTCCTGTCAAGGCCACGAGCTTCTGAGTGTATACCGCTAAGTGTTGTGGAAGGGTTTTGCAGCTAACGAAAGCAATGTTGATGCATAGCGGGTATCAGGTTGCTGGTCACTACGGGGTAAAGGAGTCATCGGGGGCTAAGACTTCTTCCACATGTCAGAAATGACGAGAGTTGCCACTGACTAATCGAGGCGTTTGATAGGCTATTATACACCCACTATCAGGAACATGCGTAGTCCGGGGCTGCTGAGGGCTTTCGAGGCTTTTGTCTTCCTGATGACCAAGCGACTTCACCGCTGGTGAAAGTTAGAGCCGGACTGGGCTTGGGTAGTTTTGGCAATATTCTGATCGCTCGATGCTTGGTCTGATCCACCAAAGAAATCAGCGTAAACTGTCGGCTGAAACAGCCTGAGCATTTCTTCGGGCTCGACGAGTTGCGATCACAAAATGTGATTTCCATCCTGTCAACGCACGTCGTTGGGTTGGATAAGAACTTCAGGCCTTAGTGATCTTCCCACTACATCCACTAATGCTGCTTTACCAGTTGCCGAAACTCCACGATTTAATCTCTTATACGGGGATCCCCGGGATCGATCTGGCACAGAGAGTCACGCACATTCGCTAGTACAACAGCCTCAGCCATGAAGGTATGAAATATGCCGCTGTAGTCGAGACTATCTTGTGGAACTGACGTTTGCCAACACGGACGTCTGTTAATGTGTGATTAGAGGCAAAGGTGTTATCGGTCGCGAAGCCGACCAAATGGGATTGATTAATGTTAATGCAGGTACTACGGCAGTCCTCGGAAGCAAAGTCATGCCATTTACCAGGCCTGTGCTAGCTATTGTTATGTCAGACAACCTACTGCCGTTATCTAGAATCCAGGAGTGTAGCTATGTCTTGGCATTCTAGAGTACCTAGGGTACTCCTGCGGTCGATGCCTCCTTCGATTAGACGATACAGCATAGTGGTACGCGGTCCTTGTGTAGCACACTGCTGCGGCACAGCTCAATCTCACTCAGGAGTCCATTTCATTTAAACTTTGAGTTTCGTAGGATTTGCAAGTCTGTTCGCAGGCATCCTGTCTGGGTGGGACCTGTGTGATTGCTTACCTTGGTCTTATTGTGCTTGCCGCTGTGTGTAGCTGCCTAAAAGTGGTTGTTCACAACTTCGCCGAATGCGGCCGCAGAAATCTGCAGCAGGGGGCGAATTAGTCACTTTATCGCTCACAGGTAGTCCGCATTATAGAAAATAGTCAAAAGTGGTATTTGACTGATGACGCATTCCGATTTATACTGTTCTTACACACGGAGCAAAAAGTTTCACTAACCACCAGAGCTGCTGGTTAACCCTAACACGGGAGTTGGAACGATATGAAAGTGAGGGAGTTTATATGTACATATGTTGATCTGTCAAGCACCCTGAAGCCGTTGGGGCTCACTGAGCCTAGCACTGGCGTTTCGCGAGTTGTAGCCCGTGGATTCAGAGGGTGCCATATGGCGTAAAAAACAAGTGGCTTATGTGACTTAAGGCCAGAACTAGTTCTTAGGTGGATCCACAGGTTGCAAGAGTTTAATCTAATCAAAGTGAAGCTCGCTTGGAGCCGTCTCTGGCATATAGGGTGGGACTTATGCTATTCATCTAAACAGCGTAAGATCGGCGAAACAACCGGTCATCGTGGGAAAAATCACGCCGCGTCATTCCAGTACGTTGAACCGGCTATCATTTGGAATTGAACTAATACTTCTCCATAGTTTTACCTCCCCACATCCCAAAAAAAAAAAAAAAGTGACATCCATTCCATAATAAAATAGTAAATTCGTAGTTTGTTATGGGTTCCTCTAGGTAACACATCTAAATTTTATTTGAATCCAAGCAAACGATTATTCATTTTTTTCTGTTGTGAATGTGGTGTTGTTTCTGTTGCTATTGGAAATTCATTTAGGTATGTTACGAATTCCATCATGTTCAACGGTTCAATATCAAGCAATTACAAGAAAGTGTTGTATGTTTAATTTGTTCGAATAAATATTGCGTTAATAATTTGTATATTTGATTTTTGCTTTTCCGGAAAAAAAAAACAATTTGAAGAAAAAACGTGATTATGTAATCCTTTTAAGAAGCTGAAATTCAAATACATAATTTAAACATACATTTGTTGTATGTATACATGCATAAGTAATACATATGTGTGTAGCATATTAAGACGAATATTAATTGCAATTTATTATATTGCTTTTTTTTGGTGTAGTGCAAAAGAAAATGCTCTACATTTTTAATTATTTATTTTATTTTTTTCTTTTTAATTTTAAATGAAGTGGTAAATGTTGGTGATACTTTTACCTTTTGAAGTATTGAATCTTCTTTTTCATAATTTATTATATGCGCATCATTTTAATTATTATAAATTGTTTGTTTCCGTGATTTGTTTCATTCACTTATCAACAAGTGATATCAGAAAGAATTATCAAATTAACTCATCTAACTTGTTGAATGAAATGGGTACACCAAACCCCATAATATATGTAGATATATATATTTTTTAAGTTGCATCATTAGTCCTCTTAAAAATACGTATGTATGTAATTTAAAGTTTGAATCAAATATGTTTTTTACTTATACCATTTACACGCATCATTTTTGGTTGTAAGTAATTTTAATAATTTTTATATTCCTTTTAATGTTACGATTATATAAAGTATGTATATATATTAAACTTGTCTCTAAAACGAACGACATTAAAGACGTTTAAAGGGATTTCCTTACATTCCTGTCCTATAGCAACAAATGTCACTGCAGTTTGACAGATGTCACTAACCTTCTATACTTGATTTAGTGCTTACCTCAATTTGCCTGCTTATGGATATGAGCTGGTGCTTTAATTATTGTTTAAACTTTACCAAAACCGTTAGTTATCACCTTCCATTTATTATTATAAATCTGCCAAATATGTAGAGCGAAGTGCTTAGCGCAATGCTTTAGACGCAAAACAGTGCCACAACTGATAACACAAAATTATTAAATTATTTCAAAACCATTTTGTGATAGAGAAGCCGTTTTTGCTGCTAGTAGCATTAAAACTATACTAACACTATTCAATTCGTTGCTTTCGAAAAATTATGCACGTAATTACATACAAATATTAACTTTTTCGTTATAACTTGAAAAAAAAAAATTAAAATCACATAGCTAAGGAAGGGAAGTCCGTAAAGATCATTTCGGGCAAAAATAACCGCTATTCACGGGTTATTTGTTATTTCTGTTTTTTTTTGCATTTCCGTATTTTATTTGGAAGAAGTTTTTGCGCGATTGGCAATGTTTTAACGGAAATGCTAAACACACACTCAAACTAACATATTTACAACACATAAGCATATAAAAATATATGTACGTACCTATGCACCGATTTTACTATGTTAACTTAACGTTGCATTCCATTTAAAATTATCACATTTTTGTGTGTTTTTTTTTCGTTAACTATTATTCTCCACGATATCAACACTAAAATAATAACCTGAAGGATGGTACGCTTGGCGCGATATTATTTACAAAACGGTTAATATTTTTTTTTTTAATTATTGAAGCACAAGTCGTGGAAATTAAGTGCTAGAAAATCAACGCTGATTAAATGAGCAAAACAAAACAAAATTTATGCACACGTTTTGAAAGTTTTTGGACCATACATACTTGCCTGTAGTACAGTCCACTATTTAGCAAAACCATTTGCAGTTTTTCCATTACATATATGCTCAGCACTGTCA
The DNA here is from genome assembly GCA_029783565.1 of Rhagoletis cerasi. Lineage (NCBI taxonomy): Eukaryota > Metazoa > Arthropoda > Insecta > Diptera > Tephritidae > Rhagoletis > Rhagoletis cerasi. Next base: position 3,031 of record JAPVRG010100405.1, on the reverse strand, counting down.
AGCTCCCAATTTACTATCCCTGCATAACCTAAAACGATCCCAACTCATAATACTTTCCTATTCCGCCTATAAGTATGCATCGGAAATCCGCTTCAAATGCGCCTTAACTACATTTATAAAACTGTGTCGTTCGCCGCACTACGTACCTATGTATAGGTATGTAAATGTATTCTAGTTTCTCTTGTATTATTTATTTAATTTAATTGATAATAAAATTGTTTAAAGATTTATTTTGATAATATACTTAACAATGGATAAATTTGAATAAAGCATCCGCCAACGGTTAAGCTTGTTTAACATTTTGCTAATAATGCAATAATATGCCTGCTAAAATACTAGGCTTTTATTTAGGTAATATAACTATAATTTGGTTTTGCAATGATTATTATTTTTCCTTTGTCTCTTTACGTTTTATTTAGCGTGCATAATACGATTTTATACGTAGCTACATTTGCTTAGCTCGCTCGTTTTTGTTTTGTATGTAAAGTACACATTTATTTGGTTGGATATTCGCTTTTTGTTTGAGTTGTTTGTTAATCGTTTATATATCGATAAGGAATTGCTTTGCTTTCCGGAGCGCAACAACAAAAGCGCGCTTTTAACTTTAACTAAAAAATTTATTAATATATGTATGTATTATCCATTTCGTATGTGTATATACTATTTGTTGCTAAGTGCCTCCGTGATTTTAAATTTTTTTCTTTTTTTTTGTTTCCGTAAGAGTTGTAATAAATATTTTCTATGTATGTCCTCTTAACTTCGTTTTGAGTATCGGTCATCTCACTCATTGTATTCCCAACGTGCATACCGCATGTGCGTATGCGAGTGGGAGCTTACCCTTACCAACTGTTTGTTTATTTCCTGCTCAATGGGTTTTTTCTAAAGTGTTTGCTTGATCATCAATGATACGAATGGAGTTTTGAGTTGTTTGAAAAAATAAAAAAATAGTTTTTATGGTAGTTGTGTTGCCAATAAGGAGGTTAACTTTATTTGTAATATTTCCGATCGGAATAGAGTATAAGGAATATTTATGCAGTAATATAGTATAAATTACTTTACAGATATATAAACTTTAATTGTTGTTCTTTGTTTGGTTTGTGAAATTGTGCTGAAATGGCACTTGTTCATTTTATAAATATGGATTTATAGGTCTGTCAAGAGTAGGGGCTTCAACTAAATATGCCCGATGTATGAGTGTGTGCATTGGTACAGGAATGTTGTGTGTCAAAATGGCTTTTCGAAATTTATGAGTACGCTATTTGTTTTTGTTATAACTGTTGTGGTGGTTTTTTTTTTCAGTGGTGGTTTGAAATTTGCTAGTCTATAGATTTTTCTGTTACCGCCACACTTGTCTCATTCGCATCACCATATTCAGAATTTTTTTTACTAATTGTAGATACATAAATATATATGTCTGTATATAATATTACGGATGTGTTGTATACGATTTGTTGTTTAGTATGTATATAATTCTTCATCAAATGCTGACGTGCATATTCATATCTTAGTGTGTATAAGTAGATATATTTGTCTGAATTTATTTGCTTTAATTATTTCGCTTTCATTTGGTTTATTAATACATATGTGTACTTAATTGCCTCATAGTACTTTAGATATTGTTCAATTTCAATTCGTATGCGTCTGCTACCGCCTCTTTTACCATTTCGCAACTCCCCGCTTGCACACGAAGCTAGTGTTTCTTTGTTGTCTGCTAGTCGATATCCTAACTCCACTATATCCGATATCCACGCTCACGAAACTGCAACTATAGAACAGCTAGAAAATGTTCTAGAAGCTCACCAATTATTCGTCAAATATTGTTTTTAATATTCCCTCAAATATTCCTCAGCCAACAACCATCAGCATTAGCACTCCCCCGCCTCAATATTGGCAACGACGACTTTCCTTTTGGGTTTACATATTGATTATTGTTGTAAACAGTTTAAAGTACGGTGCAAGAGGATTTCTCACGGAAGGGATTGACCTTTTGACTGGAGAAGCCAGTCAAGAGGTAATCCTCCTGCTCGTGTTCGGTGATGTATTTGATCATCTGAGCGCAAGACTCAGAGACCGGTTGACGCACGATGGCCGCTTCGCGACGCAACTGCTCGACGACGATACGTTGTTGTTGCAGTGAGGATGACATTACGTCCATAACGGCTGCCTCGGATAGGCCTATGGTTGAAAATTCGCACAATAGATGCCGTCGATAAAGAAATTGCTATTTTTTGGTATAAGTGTTGTGAATGTTTTACGTTTTGCAAGTGCAAAAAGGGCTTATCTTGGATGAAAGTGTTGTTTAATGACGATATTGATGGTTGTGCTTGTGTTGGTTATAATGGGAAATTAAACTAAAACTGGTTTTATTATTTATTTTGCTGACTGATATTTTAATGATGTGGAGGTTGGTTAGGGTTTCTTGAAAAGCTGCTGAAAGTACGTACAAAAGAAAGGAATAAAATGCAAAAATATAATTGTAAATGCGCAATGAATTGAATCAGGCATGTCCTGCCATTTATACGATTTGAAAGTGGTGCGAACAAAAAACTATTTCAGCAGTTATCAAATAAAATGTTCATTATCTGTATTACTAAATTCAAATATCTTTTGCATATCCCACCGATTTCAAATCGCACGAATTTTAGAACAGTCATGTACATTTTCTTTTTAAATTGTCTTAACATGTTTTTGTAAGTAGACACATTTTATTTACTACATATGTTATTCAGACAGCTTTACATAGAAAGTAGGAGAAGCAATTTGTTGTTTTAGGACAAAGGATAGACACACTTGCAAAACACGTGCTAGAAGTAGTTAGATGTCTACGAGTACTACATATGTATGTATATAAGTAGACGACATACATACATATTTATGTATGTATGTACATTAGACTGTCCCAAAAAACCAAAGTTGTTTGTTTTTGACGCATACCCCCTCATTTTATTGGGTTTATCTTAAAACGTATCCGAATACAATTTTATGCAATTCGAACCACGGCAACCCGTGCCGACTTGCAGTCAAAGTTATC
>JAPVRG010100355.1:0-17051 GCA_029783565.1 Rhagoletis cerasi | reverse complement strand
CGAATGAAAGAATTTAATTCGAAAATGTTTACACAATCTTCTTGCTTTTTCTGTAAATTGATAACCTTATATGAACATACATATACATACATATGTATGTATATGTACAAATTAAATAATAATACATATATGTGTGGCCGCTGTGGTGTAGTGGTAAGCAGTGCGCGCTTTCACTCCGCAGGCCTGGGTTCAAACCCTGGCCAAAGCAACATCGCAAAAAAAAAAAAATAGAAAAAAGGGTTTTTCTTAACAGCGGTCGCCACTCGGCAGGCAATGGCAAACCTCCGAGCGTATTTCTGCCAAAAAAAAGCTTCTCATAAAATACAATCGCCGTTCGGAGTCGGCGTAAAACTGTAGGTCCCTCCTCTTTGTGTGATAACATCAAGAGGAGAAGCTCGGCCAAACACTAACATATGTGTAAGCGCCAATCTATTATTATTATTATTATTAATACATATATGAATGCAATTTTTTAACAGTACGCCCTGAAAACGAAAGTTGCCGTTCTTTGGTGATTTTATCGGCTTCCAGGACCAAATTTTGGGACTCGAAAACAAAAATTTGCATAATTATTTAGCTACGCTGTGCATGCATATCCGTTGGTTCTGCGAAATTAAGCTATGATTTTTCTTTTAGATATGTACATATGTATGAAATATCCTTGATAGTATCGATAGTCATGTACTGACGATAGTCAGCGCCATCGATAGTTGCGATAGAGATGCAGTTCAGTCAATAGTTTTGCCACTATTCTTCTAGTACTTACCCACCAGATCTCAGTTCTTATCACTCTAACGTGCCACTCTAACGTCAGTAAATTAAAGCCCTCCAAAAATAATTAAACTTTATTTCCGTAGAACTATTTCAAAAAAAGTGTTTTATTGCCGAATGGAGGTGTCACCGAAAAATTAAAAAGCCGACCCCAAATTTTTTTTTTCGAAATTGCCTTGCAAAAGTACTCTAGACCAGAGCTGGCCAAAACTCACACAATTACATACGACGATTTAAAGAGTGTTGTCAACTAAATTGAGTTGCAAATTAGAAGGAAAATTAGATTTTTTTATTATGCAGGGATGAACTGAGGGGTGAAGGGGTGGGGATGTCCCACCCTCCCTTTTAAGTTTTTTCGGTGTCGTCATTTTCATTTTATGCCTTGTCATAAGTCAACAAAGTCGGGAAAATCGCTATCGTCTGAGAATAAAAGTTGAACATTTTTTTACCAAATTTATCTCGATAATGTTTTCCAAATTAGCTGAATTTCAAACGTTTATATTTGGAATTTTATCAAACGTTAGGCAACACAAACTGCGTTTCTGTCAACTTCGTATTAGTTCGGCAGCTTACACACACGATCAGTATGTAAAAGCCGAGCGGCTCTGTATGGCTGAAAATACACTAGATCCGACAAACGTCTGTTTTTGTGTAATCAAAATATCGTCCATTGTTGCGCAATTTCGTGAATTCTCTACTGGTGTTGCTCGTCGCGTCTACACACGGCATATGATCCTTAATTTCTGCAACAACGTCATGATCAAGATCAAATGTGTGACATAACTTTTAGGCGCAGTACACATTAGAGCGATACAATACGCGATACGATATGAAAGCGACATCGACCTGTTTAAAACATGGGAATCGATTGAAAGCGATGAAAACAACGTATTCTCGTACGACAGTGACACTGCGAATACGACGACTGCAACAGCGACACTCATCGCTTTTATACCTTATCGTAAAAGATACTACAAAAACTTGGCAACTGTGGCTCAAATAGATTTCCTACAATTTTACCGAAAATAGGTATTCTTTGTGTTGTTTATATACATCTTATTTTTAACTATAACTTTAGAGGTATTAAATTATTAGTCTATAAATTAGAATAATCAGGGACAAATTAAATGAAAAATTCATGTAAAAAAAAAAATAATAAAAAAATTTCGAGGTGGAAGTGAAAAAAACAGTAGTCGCGAAAAAATTATTTGCGGCAAATTGTATCGAAAAGTCGGCATTATTCCAGTTATGAAAGCTAGAAATTATATTAAAGAGGAAGTATTAAAGAAGTAAAAAAATCTATCTCCCTATCAATATTAAAGATTTTTACAATGGCTTGTTGCGCCTTGATTGCTTGAAAATCGCGCTTAGATTTAGATAGTACAGAATGATAAATCGTCGACATCACTGCTTTATAGAGTGAGCTAATGCATGTGTGTAAGCAGCGCAATTTTTGTCGTGTACGTGTGAAAGAAGAAAAGAAAAATTTGGCACGCCTGCCTATGAAATATCCAGCTCTGTTTTGACTCAGAAGTGTACGGCGAACTTCTTTTTTTTGCTTGTAAGGTGGCACGGTCTAATGTACCTACATACATACGTATATATTGCGATTTCACCTAATGTCAATCCACACGTGCTTCAAAATTTTAAACTTTCAAAATTATACATACGAGTATGTAGGAAAAAAGGAAAACGGAAAAGTTAAGACCTTCCAATGAATATTAGATATGACCTTTACAATAGCGGTACTCTGTTACATTTTAGATGTAAAGTGAGTACCACTATTGTTACTGGGAATAATCATTTGGTTTTTATTCTTTTTTTGGTTTTGCCATTAAATATAACTATGCGAACACATCTCAACCTTAATGTGCTTGCTTAATCTTATATTCTTAGAAAATAATTGTAATATATATATGTATGTATGTAAATTTTCATTACATAATCATACATATTAAATACTTGCAAGGAAATACCGTAAGCAACCAATATCAATGCTTTTTTTTTTGAAAAATGTTACACACTTTTTTGTACTGCAAATTATAGTTCACTCTTAAGACGTGATTAAGAGGAGATACACAATAGAGAAATTCATTCATTTAAAGTTGTTGTTTAAAAGACGTCCATCGTTCGTCCTAACTGCGTTTTAAATACAATAAATCTTAATTTTTGGGTATGCAGAAATACACACACATTAAATTTTCTCGCTTACGTTATTTTATACTTAAATTTCGATTTGCTTGCTCAATTTTAATCTAAAGATTCTAAACGGCTGTTATGGTAAATCTATAATATATTCAGGTAGCCAATTTTATCTCTAAATTACTCGTATGAATATCGGATTTATGATTTTCGTCCCAATTGATTTGATGGTCAATACAACTCTCCAAAAGATGTTAAATTTCATATACATACATACATACATACTAGAGATGGGCTTTGGATATCGGGACCCACGGTACTAATTTCAAAATGGCCGGGATGGGCGGTTTCGGGAAGATCTTCAAAAATTTGGGGACGGGACGGGTCAAAAATCCTTTCCCGACACTCCCGATAAACCTGCAACTTCTGAATATTCAAGAAATCTTCCTTAAAAATGTTGTATGTATGAAAGTAGTTAATTTTCATGTTATATGTACAGAAAAGTAAAACCAAATAACAAGTAGATGTCAGATGTTCCAAAATGACAAAAGTAAAATATTTCTGAAAAGTGCTTTACCACCAAAGATTGTTTACAACAAATTTTCTTTAAAATAATTTTAGGAGCTATGTGAGTTTAGCATAAAATTTTGTTTCTAAGCATGATTTCAGCATAAAATACTATATACACACATAACAATGCACTTATGTACACCTATAGAGATTGCTAAAAACTGTTTCAAACATATTTTCTAAAGAACAGTAGTAAGAATGTGAGTTTAACATACATTTTTGTTCCTAAGCCTTATTCAATAAAAATAAAATAGCTTTAAAAAAGGTTAATAAATTGAAAAATGTATGTAAACGATTTATAAAGCTTTTTAAATCTATTTTATTTTTTTATGAATAATGCCATAAGAATATAGGGATATAGGGAATACAGGGATTGCTAAATAAAATGTTTTAAATATACATATATATTTAAAATTAGTTTTAAAGCCATTAGAATTTTACTTAGTGATAGATGTCGGGACCCGCCGTACAAATCCGAAGAAAACATCGGTATGGGCACGTTTGGGACTTAAAACCTGAATATCAGGATGGTCAGGATCGGGACTTAATATTTAGTCCGGCGCCCATCTCTAATATATCCGTACATATTGTTTGCTCATACATAGATCTACATTACAAAAAAATTTGAATTGGCAAGAAAGTCTTAAAATTGGAGCAGGGAGAGTATTCTTTAAAAATGCAACAAATACACTTTCGTACATACATATACACATCTTAATGTTTAATGAATACAATAGCTGCACATACATTCATACCTAAATATACACTTGTACTTAAATCCATCATTTATCACACCGCATACAGATATTTTTAAATTTTTACGTACATACATCATTTTTGTGTATTTCTTACTTAAATACATTATTTACTTGCGTTCGTAAGCGTTATGTTATGTAGTAGTAAATACATATTACATCTACGGTGTGTTTGTGAAGTAAAAAATGTAAATTTGGCAATGCTACTATAAATAAGGAGGTCCATAACGAAACGCAATATTTCCACTTTTAATTTTTTCGAGTTTCTTCTAATTCCACTATTGAATTCCATGTAAACATCACGAAAAGATTAGAGAATAAATACATCAACCTATATCAATCGATACGTAACAATGGGCGCGTTCATAAGACGTAGCTGTTTAGCCCAACTGCTACGAAATTGTTGGCAACTGTTGAACTCAACAATTACTTCTTAGAAACGGCTTGATAAATATGTTGCCAAATGAACAGCTGATAAATATAAACAAACAAAATGAAACCGTTGCACCGAGTATAATTCCAACTCAACGCTGAGCTGCCAGCGTTTTGAAAAATCGTTTAAAGTTATAATGAATTAAATAGTTTATAATTGTTTATAATTATAAAGTAAAAATCATAATAAACAAGTATCTAGTCAACGTAGTATTATTATAAAATATTTAAGTTACTTTATCACATCAATAATATAAAATTAAAAAAACTAGTTTGCCTCTGCCACCTAACAAAGCGGCGTTGTATTTAATGTAAGCGGCGTTAGTCTTTTCTATCAGCTGTTTATGCTGAGCCAACAAGTTGAGTTCAGGTAGCGTAAAAAATGGCGGATAGTTGCCAACTGTTGGGCTGAGCGCAACTACTCAACTGTGCGTTTCTAAGACAAACAGCCAACGGTTACCGAACAGCTACGACTTATGAACGCGCCCAATGTGTTTGAAGTCATCTTGTATGGATTTTCATATTCAATCCCTGTAGCGAAAATTAAAGTTATGCTAATGGAGGACTTATCACGTTTAATAAAGAACTAAGATATTGCGTAGCGTTGCAGATGTGCTAAAGTTAGGCTTTCTGCACATTTGTCGTCCAATCATAGTTGCGTTATCGTCTCGCCCTCAAAATTAATTATTATTTTTTTTTTTGATTGTAGAGTTTAGTTATGGCCGGGCTTGTGTGTCCTAAAATTCTGTGAGCACATGCATTTCAATGGAAATCTGCACACTTGTCGTTAGCGGCTAGTTATCGGCAAATCGTAGAAGATGCAGAAACTGATGAGTACGACATGGCCGATTACTAATCGTTGTGCACGCATTATTTGTTTATATTTTATTTCATTCATAAAATCTGTGGAAATTATTAAAAAGGGAATGATTGCATTAAAATTAAATAAAAGGGAGGGTTTTAACTATCAAACATCTCCGTGCATGCACAAAACACATTTCAGGAAAATAAAATGAAGGAAATTATTGAAAAATTATGTCTGGAATTGTTGCAGCATAGTTCAAAAATTTAAACTTGCAGTTTTTTGTAAAAATTTCGCGAAAATCTGGTTGACATTTAATATACATATGTACGTATCTGCCCTATGCGAATATTTAGACGCCGAATGAATTGAAATATCACAACAGAGTGTGTGGAAATGTAATCGTCATGTAACCGTTGTATCATGATTGTAACGATACATACTGTGACATTTTTGGAGATACAGTCGTGTCTGGATATAATGAACTAATTTTTGCATGGCCTGTTCACAGCATCCAGGTTGTTCAGTATATTAAAGTTGAAATTTTCTTGTTCAAAAACTTGTTTTATTTGCTCGAAATTCATGTTTGTGTATGTAAGTCCAACAGATCTTTGGAATAAATTTATACTTAGGAAAATAGAAATGTACATATGTGACCCGGCCTATGAAAAGGTGGCTTATGACTCAAAACATGACATGACATGGTTTCGATAGTTTTTGAGACGCTCTTTCACGTGGTGAAAACTAGAAAGTCCTTTCTTTTTTTGAGTCATGAGCCACCTTTTCATAGGCCGGGTCACATATGAATGTTTATTGAAAGAATTCGCGAATATATAATTGCTTCATGCGTTCGGAAATTGACAATTGTACATTGCATGTAAATATTTCGGTGTTCACTATAGCGGGGGTTCACTGTATCCATACACGACTGTAAATTCAAAAATTAAATTTCAAGTACAGTTAAGATTTTGGCACCGAACGAAACAAAAACAAATTTTTGTTCTAAGTATGTACCGTTGGCATGTCAATTTTATCTATTTATGTACGTCCTATGCAAAACGTGACTTTTTTGGTAATTTTAAGCAACTTATTTTTTCATCTTTAAAATTAAAAGAAAAATTTTAATGGGGCATTCTTTTTCAGATATTTTATCGATGCAAAATGTCCTCTTTGGTACTTTTATGCGTTTCTAAATATTTAAAATTTGCCCGTAAGCCTAAAAATAAATAGTTTTTGACTATATATGTAAACATATATGTAGCTGTGAGTAAAACGGGGTACAGCAAAAGTGTTTTACTTTTTGTAATCTGCGAACCTTGCATTTGTGTTTTACAATAAAAAAAATTGTGCCTTTGCTGCGCACATTTGCAGTATGCCAATTGAAGTGGTTGGTCAAATACACAGGGATTTGTCAAGAGAAAATTCAACTAGTGAAAAATAGATGCACTTACATAGCTTGTTGGTGTGAACCACATTTGGTGCATACTTAAGCTTGGAACACATTGAAAACGACGGGCTACGGACCACAGCTGTCAAATTATTTTAACACGTACTCTTATGTAGATAATTATTTTGGCGGCGCCAGAGCTACACCACAACCGTGGTTGTGGCCAGATTACATCTATTTCTATTTTTCGAGCGACAGATAAGGTTCTTCCTCTTCTTTTATGTCAAGCTCATACAAATTCATGATGTCGCTGCCGCGTTCAAAAAATTCATGTCGCCATCGACAAAGCGTTTAGATAATGAAGATTACAACTTGGTAGCTGTGGTCCGTAGCTCGTTGTTTCCAATGTGTTCGGGCTCTTACATTTTCAAAAGTAGGCAATACTGATATATTTGCAAGATAAACTTTTAGTACCAACATACATTAAAGAACGTATGTACGAAAATAATGTGTTGAAAAGAGTTGCGAAATTGAAAACTGATTTTGAGAAAAACTTAAATAAAACGCGTTTTTGGTATTGTTTGAAAAGCACTAGCGAAGAAGCAGAAGCCGATATAACCTTCCACTTAGACTTAAATTTAAGCTACTAGTATCTACCGCAATTAAGTAAAATAAAAGGCTGATAGAATTTTACGTTGGGAATTTAAATATGTAAAATAACGTTACCCTTTAAGGGTTAATAAGAACTAAAACTACCACAATGAAAGTGCGGGAATTGCCGAAAGTTTATATTAACGAAGAACGATCGTGATGAAGGAGAGTGTAAAAATGATATTGGTAGTCCTAAAGTTTTTTAAATGAGCTTATAAGCTGAAGTATTCAAGAAAATGCTAATGGGACGATTTCCATATTTTCGACTTAAAATAAGAAGGAGGTCATCAATTCGTCGCACCACCGCAAGGGTGGTCCCATACTAATATGGTTTAGTTCCGATCATTGGATCATGAAGAAATTAACGGTATCCTAAATTTTTATATGAATTGAAGTCATTTGTTTTTTTTTGCTTAAAAATTACTTGTTTGTCTTAAAAAAATCACCAGGAGATTATTAAACACTTTAATATTCTCTTTTTTTTTATGAATAGTCAACTAAAAGATATATGTAGTATTCAGCCTATGAGAATTGATCTCCGTATTTGGAACCATTTACCCCACTGTGCGATGAAGCAACTGTGATCGGACGACAATTGTGTAGAAAGCTTTAATGTGTTTCTGGTAGTTATTTGCATTCCAATTTTTTGCTTCGTTCTTTAAAATGTATTAACATAACCGCGATTCAAGCAATAATCCTAAATTACCTGGAGTATTCATTCGTGCCCAAACATTAGTGTGGTAATTCCATGACCTTTCTGAGCGAATGGCAATGAATACTTTTTATTACAAAACTAATCACATAACTATTCATAAATAGGCATACGTATATCTGGTAGTGATTACACTTTTTCAATTATCTCAGTTCAAATGGCATTTTTTATGGACCTCCTCAAGTGTAGGTATTTATATATCTGTGTTCGTATGGGATAACAGCTTACCGTCGGGTTAGAGTGTAAGCCTGCTAAATCGGAGATATTTTATTTTGTCCTTTTTTCAAAAATAGAACGGTGTGAGAGTGCCAGAAAGTCGAAGATTCTAGATGTCTCGAACTGTGCAACTACATAAGTGATTGAGTATCTACTAGACATGTATGCTAGACAGTTTTCCAGATTTTTTCTGCGAAGAATGGCACTAGTAGGATTCAAAGGACGCTGGAAGTTGGTGTTGTATGAACCACATTTCTATGTAAAATTTCGAGTGCGCATTTGAAGTGATCAATAATGGCAGTGTTAATGCCAAATTCAATAGCACACAAGGGTTGCTATATAACATGTTTTCATCATGTTTCTAAGTCATTTCAGAGTTGCGAAAATTAATATGACTTCATGCAGTTTGCAATAGTGTTTTCTGGAGATTTGTGATTGGCACAAAAATACTCTATTCACTCTAAAATATTAACAAAACAAATTTTAGCTGCGTCCCTCTAGTTAATCTCCCATAGACTGGAGGCTTTGCAATGACAGGTTCCCATAAAAGCTGCCGCAAAAAGTTATAATTATGATGCGATTTTGCTGGAATTCCGTATAGAGTACTTTTGTCTAGGAATGAAGAAGTATAAAAAATTATGTCGATTGTTGAACTTTCATGCTCGCCACATTAGGAGGGCGATATGTTAGATATTATTCCGTTTTAAGAAAATTTGGCTTTACTATTGGATTTTGTATGGCTGATGGGCGTGCGAGTGAGCCGATTTTCACATTCTATCAGATTGAAATTTCCTGTCTAAAACTAAGCCACAAACCAAGTTTCATTAACATCGAATAATATTTAAAATGTTTCCAATCTTTGCGATTTCTCAGATTTCTTCATACCTAAGCAAAAATACTACATATACGGAATTAAAGCAATGGTACATTACACTGAAGTAAACTTCCTAATAAAAGCTGTTATGCCATGCAAACACAGATGTGTATATGTAAAAAATAGCCATATAAATAATAGATGTACATACATATACATACATATCTGTGTCCTTCAGTTGAAGTAGATTAAGTCGAGATAGGCCATTTTCCCTATATAGAAATATTTCATTTAAGATGCCCTTTTAATAGAACCTTAATAAAAATATAAAATGTTTCAAATGAAACTTATTATTTTTGATAAGTCAAACCTTCTAAAGTCACTTAAGCTACTTTTAACTGTCTGGCACTGATATGTACATATCGTACCGTTGCTGCAAGAGTGTCACAATCCAAAAAAAAAACATCTTTTTAGCTAAGTATGCAGAAGTGGCTGCCACTCAATTTTCTATATTATGTAAACATTTCATAGCGGCGTCGATTAATAATAGCTCATTAAAAGAAAATGTTGCGTCTTCACTTTTGCCATGGTAGCGTATGTAAACTGTAAACTTTAAAGCCGTTTTTCTCGAGTTTTTGATTTTTCCGATTATGACACTCTTGCAGAAAAGGTACGATATGTATGTGATATCATATGTACATACTTAGGGATATGTGACGATAAATAAGTACATACATATGTACATCTGTTCATACGTATGCACTTGCACATTAGGTGCTTTTGTTGGCTTAAGAAAGCATCGGTTCGAAAATTAAACTACATCGATATTAATTGTCAAACTAACTCTGCTGCTTTCTAAAGCCACTAAACTATTTTTTATACATACATTTGTATATTTTACACTTTTCCATACATACTTATATGTAAACACTCCTATAAAATTACTATACTAGCATGCAATAGCTTCAAAAGTAATGACTTGAGCTAAGCTTTGTCGAAAACGTGTCTCGCTTTTAAAACTTGTCTATACATATATACATATGTACATAAATGAGAAATAAAAGATTTTAATGATTTTCTTGCATTCTTGCTAAAGGCTGAAGCTGAAAAGGAGGCTAAACTTAAGAAGAAGCAACAAGAAAAAGAGGAGAAAGAACGCAAGGAACGCGAGAAGAAAGAAAAGGAGGCCAAAGAGAAGGCTGCCAAGGAGAAAGCCGCAAAGGAGAAGGCAGCCAAGAGTGCTGCAGCTGAGGGCATTAATGGTGATTTAAAAATTGCAAAAAAATAAACATTTCTAATTATTTTCTTTCTAGGGAACGATGACTTGAATGACTCTAACAAATCGGAAAAATCCGGCAAAGGACGTGTAAGTATCCTTGAATACAAAGGTGTATTTACATAAGTACATATACAAATTGGGTTTGACAAACAAACAAACCTAATTACATAAAGTCTAGTCTAGCAAAGTGCATCTATAAAAATGACAACTGCTCCTGAAAGAACCTTCAAAAATGCGAAAGTTGTATAAAGCACGATTGTTTCCAAATCACTCCATATAATATAGTGTACTGTGGTCCACTGGCATATGAATGCATAGATGTCTACAAGATGCTTTCTAAATTCCTTGAATTTTTATTTATAGCGTAGTGTCCCTCTACCCTTGTCAATATTTTGAATTCTTATTTTATTTTTAAGTTAAGTATTTGTGTATGTATACATATATATTTAGCTTACCAGAACAGTTTACCGTATACTCCAATACAATTATAATTTTTTTTAAATCTCAAACATAATCACAAATTCCCAGTAGGCAAAAGAAGGGCCTGAACCCCTTCTAGAAAGACTTCTAGTCCTTTCATTGACAGACACAACCCCTTCTGCTTCTCATTCTTTTTTGTATGAGATGTCCCACTTGTCAAGGCCTTACATTTTCTTATATCTGGGAAGGGCTTCCATGTGGCCTTCCGTAAGTCCTTCCATATTCCAGTTTTTTTCTTTCGAGTACGATTGCGTTCTGCACTTCACAGATGCTTTTTCATATTTCGGAAACACAAAAAAAATATTTTATCATTTTATAACCACAAACAAACAAATAGTGGCAAGCATCTCTGCGCACTGAGCTACAGCCACGCATGTAAATGTGTGTTCAAATGTTCACTTTGAATCAATGGCAGACCAAGCGATTGGGGCATTTGCTGGGTGGTGTTTATTAATTTTTTTTTTATTGAATTGCAAGACTACATCACCCTGTCTTAAGCCTTCAATGAGAAGCCCTATGAGAAGGCCCTTTTCGAGAAGCTCTTTCGCAAATTCCGACTGGGTTACTGCGAAAATTTCCAATAAACAAACGTTTGAAGAGTACAGAAACTCACCGTACACTAAAATGTTCGGTCGTATACGCTAGCAATTTCACATTGTTGTTATGGAATTCATGGAAACATTATCTGATGCACACGATATACATAATTACCGGGTAAATGACGTGTAATATATCCAGTCTGTTCTGGTAGGATGGTGTGAAGCGTATTTTCATTGCAATGTATTCGTGCTTAATTATTTCTGTAGTTTACTCATAAATTTTTAATTTTTATTGACTTGATTGTTTGTAAACTTTTTATTTATCCCCGTTTTCGTTTATTTCTTTTTATTTCCTTATGTAATTGGAAACATTTACGAAACAACATATATACATATATGCAATTCTAAACAATCACCAAAAACAACGAACGATTGGACACACTGCGCACTCGAATTATTCACTCTTTCGGTACATTAGGGTGGTGGCTTTTTCTCGTCCGGTCGCAAGAGCAAGAGTGGCTCCCCGACCAAAGAAGGCAAGGACAAGGTCATCAGGGAAAAGGATGGTAAGAGTGGTGAATTGGTATACGCTGAACTAGAACACCGTGGTCCCAATAATCAAGCTAATGATGATAAAACCCGAGCTTCGCGTCAACCCGGACACACCAGGTCCTATGAATATTCAGAGGATACAGCTGAAACAAGCCCCACACGTAAATCTTACATTCCTGGTGGTTTCCGTTATGACCAGGATCCGCAAAGTGGTAAGCGATCTGGCCAGGAAGGTGATGGACAGCTGTCACCCTCTGCTGAACAAAAGAAGACCGCGATTGCATTCAATTATGCACCTGGCCATGATGACACACTGAAGAAGACAGCAGAGAAACTTAAGAGTGGCCAGCTATCACCACGCACGCGTGAAAAGATAAACAAGGGCCAATTGTCACCAACGAGTCGCGCGAAACTTTTAAAAGATGCAAATCTGTCGCCCACAACACGTGCTAAGCTGCAAGGTAGTGCCGTTGATGCGGCCGCGTCGCCCTTGTCCGATGCACAAAAACGGTCATATTCGCCCACTAAGGGTCAATCAGCAGGTTACACTTCAGGTGCTCCTGGCAGTTATAAGCCACTGGTCGATCCCACAGCTGCTTTCCTCGAATCTGAGCGTTACAACAGGGAACCATCGATTAGTGCAGGTACTAGATCTGGTAAAAGTGGTCCTGCCAGTCCTGCTGATGCAGCAGTTGCTGGAAAGGGAAGAGTTAGCTCTCCTGTTTCTCCTAAAAAGGCCGATAGTGGATTGGCTGCAGGCGTAGCCGCTGGAGCCGCTCCGGTAAAGCCTAAGAAGAAGCGTGTCAAGATTATGGTAATTACATCTAAATTCGATCCAAGTACGAAGCGCATAGATGCTGAAAATGGTGCCATTGAGCACTCCACGGGCATACTTGATCCGGAAAGCGGTCTAATTGATAGCAAGTATGGGCAAATTGATCCCAAAAAGGGCACTCTACTAGCCTTGAATACGAAGACCGGCAAAAACGAATTATACCAAGGAGAAGTTGATCCAAAAACTGGAAATGTGCACCTGGTGTCCGGTGTTGCAGATCCTAGTACTGGTCGTTTGGATGAGAGTTTGGGACAGGTAATTTGTATTACGCCACAAGACAATCCCGTGGTGGAACTCATTGTTATCACAAGTCGCATAGATCCGGCTACAGGTAAAGTTGATACAGTCAATGGTGAAGTAGAACGCTCTCTTGGCGTACTAAATGTGGATTCAGGACTGCTTGACACAAAATATGGTGAAATTAATACCAGAACGGGCGAGTTGAAAGCTATCGATCCGAAGACAGGCAAAATTGTGGTATCCAAAAATGTAAAGGTTGACCCAGCCACCGGTCAAATAACCATCTTGGGCATCACAGATCCAAAAACTGGTAAACTGGATAACACTCAAGGTCGTATTATTGAGGTTGGTCAACAGATTGATCCCATTGTTGAGGTTACTTCCCTTGCTGGTAAATATGATTCGAAGAGAAACATCATTGATCCAAAAACAGCTCACGTTGAAACTTCTGGGGGTCAATTCGATCCCAAGGCCGGCAAGATCGATACGAAGTATGGCCAAATTGATTTGGTTAAACATACTATCACCTTCGCCGATCCAAAATCCGGCAAAACTGTTACACGTGATATCAAAATCGATCCAGCCACAGGCCAAATTGTGCTTAAAAATCAAATAAATCCGAAAAACAACAAACCTGATAAAGATTACGCTCGCATTATATCTTTACGAATTGTACAACAACGAGTGGATCCGAAAACGAAAGCTCCAATCGCTCAAGTCAGCTCAGCGAAGGACAAGGAGATTATTGTTGATCCGAAATCTAATCAAATTTGGATGCCCACCGGTGCCAGCGACCCGAATACAAAAGAGTCTCAATACATTTCTAGCAGCGTGGATCCAAAGACCGGTTACGTCATCACGATTTATGGTTATCTCGATCCGAAAACGAACGAAATCAAAAAACAAAACAAACTCGACCCCAACACCACCAAAATCGAACCGTCCTCTGGTAAGATCTACACCGCTACCGGAGAGGTTGACAAAACCACCGGTGAACCGCTCTATGCCACCACCCAAGTTGATCCCGAATCTGGCGATGTGTACACTAAGGTTGGACGTGTTGACCCTAAAACTGGAAAAATTGTCATTGTTCGAGTTCTGCTCATCTCCAAGACCGATGAGCGCGGCCGACCTGAAGAAATCGATCCAGCGACATGTGAAATTGATCCGGTCTCTGGTCGAATTCTCAAGTTCTTCAACAAAACTGTTTATGTTTATACTATGATAGATCCAGTAACAGGTGAAATTGTACAGGTTGATCCCAATGATCCACGCTTCGCGGGAGCACGCACCACCGTCACACAAACAATGACACTAACAGGCGAGATAGATCCGGTGACAGGACGTATCAAGAGCGAATATGGCGATATCGATCCAAATACAGGCGACATTGATCCAGCCACAGCGGTGCGTGACCCAGTGACAGGCAAATTGATTCTCAATTACGCCCAAATTGATCCATCACACTTCGGCAAAGAGGCGCAAGTAAGCACAACTACCGAGACCGTTCCAATCACACGCGAGCAGTTCTTCGAAGGCGTCAAACACATGGGAAAAAATGCACTGCGCCGCGACTCAGAGGCCAGTTCAGACGATGACATGACACAACAGTATGCCAGTGAGAATATTAAGGATATGGTCCTGAATAGCCCCAACAAACAAGCCGATGGAACAACGGTGACCACAACTACAACAAAACAGACCGGCAAGTATGGCACACCGACGGTGGTGAAGACAACCACAAAACAAATGCTAACCAAGAACGATGGCGGCGTGACGCACAATGTGGAGGAGGAAGTGCGCAACTTGGGCACAGGCGAGGTCACCTATTCAACGCAGGAGCACAAGGTTAGCAAATCATGCGAGTATTGAAGTTAGTTTGGAGAACTTTTGGTAGTTTCACAGAGTTTGATGTTAGTATAGTTCACAGCAGAATTTGATTTAGTTCGAATGATTAAGAAGTAGAGGCAATTATACCGCCTGATTTGGTAGAAGTTCCACGCTTGCGTATATTTTACCAATATTCGTATGCAATGAATATAAGAAGTTTGCCAATAGGTGGATTAGATTTCTGGTATCTACACATTATAATTTTCGTTCGAAATCAAAATCATTATACCCTTTATCGCTTGGCCTTGCGATATAGCTTTGATTTCAAATGCAGTAAGTAAATCACAAATTGACAATGTAGTAAAATGAATATTTATGTAAGTACATACGTTGCATGAATTTTTGTTTCCTTTTTGTTGTTAAATTGTTGCAACTTCAGCCTGGTATCATTTATAAATAGATTAATTCGGTAAAGACAATTCGCGTCGGCTATTAATAAGCAGTCGCCATCACTGAATGTCAAAATGAATACTGGGTGCCTTTTTATGCCTCTTGTCAAAAATTAAAACAAGAAAAAACAAATTGTTTCTTTCGAAAAAAAAATAATTTAAAAATTAAGTGTTAATTAAAAGCATAAAAACCTTTTAAGTTATTTAGTACAGGCCATAGGTCTGTTCGAGTAATTCTCGAAACTGAATTAAAAGTTATTGAAGTTAAACTTCTTTGACTGCGTTCAGACACGGCAACTCGAATTGCTCATCGCATTCACACACAGCTACTATTTTGTAAGGAACTGCTGTTGTCAGCTGTTAACCGCTAACTCAATTTACACAGACAAACGGGAGCACAAAGCGTGTTCCGGAGTACGGGCAACTCGGTACCCGTCCCCTATCCTCGTCACTCTCTCTCCCACATGCTTTGAGTGTCTGCAACAAAAGTTGCCGCGCCTGAACACAGTCTTTGCGTTCGGTTGGGAGTAAATGCATACATCAATGTAACGAAAAAGCAACACATTATTTGGGCTCTAATTTCAAACTGCAGTGAAACGAAGAAGCGACAGAAGTGGTTGGGCACGATAAAGATTAAGATTAGCATCAAGATAAGGATTAGGAGATTAAGATTGATGTTAAGACTAAGATTTACATCATGATTAAGACTTCGATTGAGATTCAAATTGAGTTTGAGGCGAGGATTGAAACTGGGATTGGGATTAAGATAAAGATTAAGTTTAAGTTTAAGTTTAGAATTTAGATTAAGACTAAGATTAAGATTAAAATTAAGAATAAGTTTAAGATAAGGATTCCGATTAATGCTAAGATTATGATGAAGATTAAGATTAATATTAAGGTTAAGATTAAAATTATGATTATTGTGATTAAGATTGATTTTGATTATGATTATGATTATGACTACGATTATGAGTATGAGTATAGGTATGAGTATGAGTATGAGCATGAGTATTATTAAGAGTACAAGTATGCGCTCGATCAAGATTAAGATGAAGACTGAGATTCAGATAAAGATTATTCATTACTATGTAGAAAAATATTCATACATATACATAAGTAATATGGTGAACTACATATACGGGTAATAGGAAGAAGTTTAGCTTCAGGCGTGCGTGGGATCCGCGGATAACTTTTTTTAAACTTTGAAATTTTTAACTCATTCACAAAAAAAAAAACATTTTACGAATGACTTAAAGCCAGTTTCACGAAAGCAATTTAAGTGAAAATTAATTTTTTTACTTGAATTTAATATGGAATATGACAGGAAAAAAATTATTTTTCTCTTAAATTGCTTTCGCGAAACCGATAGTTAGGGTCAATTTCAAATGAAAAAGTTAAACGACACTTAAGTTTAGTTTTGGATTGTTGTTTAATTGCCATTTAACTTTCGTGGTTTTCAGATCTCTTCTTCTTCTTGTTTGGCGCTGAAACCGCTTAAGCGATTTTGGCCGAGTCCAACAAAGCACGCCAGTTGTTTCGCTTCTGTGCCAACTGACGCCAATTGGAAATGCCAAGTGAAGCCAAGTCCTTCTCCA
>JAPVRG010100354.1:0-15313 GCA_029783565.1 Rhagoletis cerasi | reverse complement strand
GACGGACATGGCTTAATGAACCCAACTCGTCAACCTGATCATATCGGCATACTTATTGATGGGTCTATCTCTGCTCCTTCTGGTACTTACAATTTTTTGGGCTCGGACCAAAGTTAATATACCATTTCATGTTCATGAAAGGTATAAAAATGGAAGTACTGGCTTGAGTTAATGCGTGACCGGAATGGCGATCAGACGGGACATAGATCGACAATGATTTTAAAAGTAATCTTCCCTATTCTAGGCCATTTTCTTTAATTATCGACAAGATGATATTTTTCTTACAATGGTTACCATTGAAATGCAAACAATTCAAATGAAATGTGTCAAAGCAAATGTGAAAAAATTAAATATTTCTGTGTTTTTTTATAAAATGATAGCTGCCTCATCAAAAAGAGAATAAGGGCTCACGAGGCTTAAGGCTCTGCCACGTACAGCTTTTGCGTCGCTTCGGCATTGTTTCTTTATAACAGCAACGCAAGTAGCTCCATTTCAAGACAACCGGTCCACTCAGGACCTGATTTTATAATTCAACGAAACTTAAATATGTGGATTCTTGGTGAAAATAATGAGACACGAATTTTTTTTTTGCCGAAAAAAATTTTTTCCGAGATTTATTAGCAATATCGTTTTGTGGGTGAAAATCAATTTTTTCCGTTTTTCGAGTTTTTTCCAATTCTATATAACTTGCCCAAAAATTGACCGATTTCGACAATTTTTACTTTAAAATGTGTGTAACAGTTCGGACTACAAAATTTAGTTTATAAATATAATATTTTATAATATATAAATTAAATGGTAACCATTTTAAGAAGTTGTTGTTTTTTTATTATTCAACTATAAACAAAAAGTGAAAAAAAATTTTAAAATTCAATATCTCAAAAAAGGTATCTTTAATTTTTTTTTAACTTTTTTATTTTTAAATAGACACTCTAAACTTCATTTAGGCTGAATGCCTAGTAACTAAAATTCGTTGTTTTCGAGTTATGATTTTTTTAAGAAAAAAACTGTTTTCTCGGTAAAAATGTGGAATGAGCAATTCATATCTATAATAATAAAAGCTCAAAAAATATTGATAAACAATTGTTTGCCAGTTTTTATGTCAATATTGTAAAACTTGAATTCTTACGAAATATTAACTTGGTCTTTATAATAATTTCAATGCTCGCGCCCGTTTTGAACTCTACAGTGGACTGGCGCGAGAAACTACGGAAAAAGTTTTGATGTGTTTATTCAAGTTTCCTAATATTGGCAAATTAAACATACAAGACACAATTATGTATCATTTTTGATGCACGTATAATACTGAAAAAATCGATTTTCACCCATAAAACGAAGTTGCCGATAAATCTTCGAAAAAATTTTTTTCGGCAAAAAAAAAATACGTGTCTCATTATTTTCACCAAGAATCAACATATTTAATTTTCGTTGTATTATAAAATCATGTCCCGAGTGGACCGGTTGTCTTGAAATGGAAAGCATCATTAAAAAAACAATAAAAAAAAATTGTACATGTAGTTAAAGAAAATACAATAAAATGCCCGATTTTTTAAGTTAATAAAAAAATTCAAAATTTCAAAAACGGTGACACTTTTACCTGAAAAATGTTTGCCTATCAGGGAGCTTATCCCCTCACCTAACTTCTCCTCGAATTTGTCGTGATACTTCTTGGACATCCTGTATATCGATATCTACATATTTCGAAAAATATCGATATATTTCAGAATACTTATTTCGATATTCATACAAATTTATTGTTTTATTTATCAATAGGAATACTAACGTCTACATATGTGTGTGGCTACATTTATTTGCACTTATATTATATATTCATCGTAATCAATATATTTATCGATAAATTTTTGGATACCGTTATCTATATAAATATTTCTTATAGGGTTGCTGTTGCTTTCTCGATTAGTATTTGGCATTAGTAACTATAATTTTATTAATAGATAAATCACTATACGTGGTTATCAAGTATCAGTCATTCGATACTCTTATCAGAACTTTTTGTAACTTTTTGGGATTTGATTGGAATTAGGTTGCATATGGTATGCGTAGTTATTGAAATTAAAACAAGTTTTTTTAGCGAAATCGTCTTCAATAAATTTTTTATATAAGTATCGGTAGAATAAGCAAAATGCTTTCAAAATAGATATCGATATATTTCAGGATAATAAATTCCATATGTTTAATAATTTATTTATCAATATGATTGATAACGTCTGCATATATAGACTTATTTATTTACTTTAATACCGTATATTTACCCAAAAAGATATATGTATTTATCGAAATTTTTTTCGATACCGTCATTACTATGCATATTAGCTCGTAGAGTTATCGATGAATTAATTTTTATTGTTAGTAACTATATTTATACTAAAATGAAAACCACTATATCATTATATCGAATGTCAGTCGTTCGATTTCAGACCCTTTCGCAATTTTACGGGAATCGATGTGAAGGAAGTTGCTTGTGTTATAGTCAACGAAACGGAAACGTATGCATTTAGCGAAATCCTAATCGATATATTTTTGATGCAACTTTCGATATATATAGGCCAGGATGAAGTGGCGTTACTCTCTGTCTCGCTCACACTTCGCAAAATTACTCTCTCCGTCTCATTTAAACTAGAATTACCTTAAAATTTACGGCTTCAAGGAAAGACTTGTGCATGATACAAAAGGTAGCTCCATTGTTACTTTTCCGTCGCCATATTAACAACCTGACAAATATCTAAAATCCTTCGAATTTTACTATTAATTTTTTGTTTATTTAAAAAGGAATCGTAACGTATCATTTCTATTTTACCGAGATAATTTAATCGTTATTTTGTAAATAATCGTCATTTTTGGATTTCCATTTTTTTGATTTCTATTTTTTATTTTTACTTTTTCGATCATACCATAACCGTTATTTTCAGATTTAGTTTTTTAGACCATAAACTACTCAAAACGGTTATTAAACGCAGTGTAAATCATAACGGGTAAGAATGATCGAAAAAAATAAAGGTCCAAAATAACATTTTTTCTATCGCCAAAATAAAAATCAAAAAATAAATATTAAATTTGAGCGAAAAAATTAAATTCCAAATTTAAGAATTATTCTTGATGGAAAAAATAAAAATCAAGGTATAACGATGTTACAATGATCTAAAAACAAAATTCGAAAATGGAAAATACTCGCTTTTCTAAAAGTTATGAGACACATGGGTCCCAAAGTAAATTCCAATTACAAGTTACTTGAAAGACATGCGGTTAAATGGACAGAGAAAATATGTATTAAATGACACAGCGAAATTTGTAATTTCAATCTCAATATAGGAAACTGAAACAGGCTTGGCTAGCTACATTGTGAAATAATCAGATGACATTAAAATATGTTCACTAAAATTTTATTAATCCAAAAATGAAGTTTTCGGGGAATGCTTATCGAATTTAATGTGAAACTTAAACATATTTAGGATAAGATGTTAATTATTTTTAAAAGGTAAATGTTGATATAATTATTTTTAATATAATCCCAAATTTATAATATAAAATCCACTCTACCAAAAAATTCAAATTGGGTAACGCCGCTTCGAGTTTTTCACAATTGAGCAATTGTCTAAAATCTGCTTTTTAATCAAAACGTTGTTTATTGAAACTATCTTACTTTTTATATCATGGTCTTGGGTACACTACAATCGTTTTAAGTAAGTTAGCAAAAAAAAAAAATTCAAAACTGAGTTTCTTTACAAAAATCAAAATTTTCCATAATTTAAGAAACAATCTAGCAAGTGTCATACCATTTTGGAATCCTTATTAAATGCGCCAATTTGAAAAGTTACTTGTCAAACTAGTCAGTACAGTCAGTTAAAATTGGGCGAAGTATTATATTTAAAATTTTTTCGGGCAAAAAGCGTAATTTTCTTCCAAGCTAGAGCAGTTGGCTATAAATTTGAGACAACAATTTACAGAAGCATTACTCAGAGCTACACAATAAAAATAAAATTGAGAAAAAGTAGAAATGTTGTAGATTTTTTCGTCTTTTTTTAAAGCTTATATAATTTAAAATATATGAGACAAAGATTTTTTTTTTATTTTTCTGTTAACTATTATGACCTGGGCTCTCACCGGTTTCCGGCTTGATGTCGACTTCTGGGACACCCTGTATATTTAACTAACAATGGAATATCGAAAAAATGTATATAGTATTCAAGACATATTGTGACATATCTATCGAGTTACTTACCAATGTAATTTGTAAATTCTAAATATATTAAATTATTTACATTAATATCGACATATTTTTCGGATTCGCTACATTCTTAGACATAATTACAAATATATTTTTATTGAGGTACGTAAATATTTGTTATGTATCGAATCCAAAGATAATGAAAAAATTGTCCTCAGACCCTGTTCTTAAGCCTTAAACGCTAAGCCAAATACTGACTGCCTAATTTTTTTCCAACATTTGCTGTAAGCTTGAAATTTATTGATTAGCGCGCGAAAACTCACACCATGCCTAAGAAATTGCTTCTTTGTTAGATCCCAAAAATTAGGTCAGAAAGTGTTGCAACTTTTTGTTAAAAAAAAAAAAACAGTTTTCCACAACTTTGTTGTCTGCGCAATGGAATTTATGTAACTTCAATTTTGATCTGTTTCCTCGTTCGGCAGTTTTTTGCCTTTTGTTTGAAGCAAAAGTTTTTAATTTTTATTATTAACTACCAAACTTGCGTAAAAGCGGCGTAGCGGCGGAGTTGAGAGGGTGAGAGGGAAGAAGAAGAAAGTTTTAAAGTAAAGTTTTTGGCTTGCTTGGGTGTGTTTTGACGGGCAAAGCTAACTGATGACGATGGCAGTGGTGGTAACGGCGGCGGCGTGGCAGCGGCGGCGTTAACTAAACTTTCTTTTCTATTGTGTGCCTCTGTGGGTTAATGCATAGAAAGTGGGCGGGGGACTGCAAGCAAATTAAGTTTTCAAGGTCATGTGCGTAGCAACTCCAGCGGCAGCAGCCACCGCAGCTGACGCCAAAAGTCATAAAAGTGTGAAAGTTTGAAGCTTTTAAACAAAAATACACATAAGTGAAAAAACATAAAAAATTGTCTGCAAAGAGGGTTAGCGCGCGCGAGAGCAAGTATGTAGGTGTTAGCAACACCGAAGGGTTAAAGACCGCTCGCACTTTATTTAAGTCGAAAAGGCTATATGCATTTTTAAATGATTTCTTTTTTTTTTTGAGATTGAAATGTTAATGAAGCAATGCGGAAATAAAATTTAAAACAAATTAACAGCAAACCGAGCACAATTTTATGCTATCCTTTTAACTTTTTTCTCAATGAATTTCAAAGCTGATAAAAGGTGCGTATGTGACCATTAGGCAACACCACTTAAGCCGCATAATGCAATTTGGTCGGAAGTGCTTTTTTCAAGTATTAAAAAATATACTTAAAATATGTACATATGTATGTTTGTATGCATGTAAATAAAGAGTTGTAAAAATCTCGCAAAAAAGTGCGCAATTCATGCTCTGCTCGGCGCGCATATTTACATACTCGTATATACATATGTTGATCTTTTGAATGTAATTTTGCATTAAAAGCTGTTTGCTCGGTATTGCCTTTTTAAACTTTTCGCTAACAAATGCAAATTTAAACAAAAAGCACACACATACATATGTATATATGCACTCAAATTCGGATTTTAGTACCTACGCGTATGTATTTTTTTTTGCTATTCACAGTCATTTCCGTAACATATGCCCAGGCGCTATACGCTGCAAAAATCAGCTCATCCTTGCAAATACAAACGAGAATCATCACCAGCTCACCATCAAAAGCCAGTCTGTAAAGCCACATACGTTAAGTTCCGTTTCCGGACCGCATGAACCGGCTCAAACATTTTCTGACCTGTCCGCCTCGCCATACACTGGCCGCCATTGCTAGCATCCATATACACATCCCATTATGGGACACTTGCCTCTTCCCTCGCACCCACAGCCAACAAAGCCACAATGCGAAGTGCAAATGTAAGCGTCAACGCGGTCGCACTGACCAAATTAAGACCGCCCACAGCGCTTCTCAAACACACTCCATTCGTAGCTTTTCTATTTTTACCCCATTTTTTCAATGTTTTTTTTTTATTTGACCACCCGTTTGCTTGTGTCTTTCATTCATTATCAGCTGAAGTCTGTGTAAATCTGCGTGTAAAAAAGTTGGACTGCCTTGTCTATCGTTGGACCTTTTTCGCTACATACTCGTATTGCCGGCTGTGATCGTTCTGGTGTTGATTTGAATGCGTGTGTGCTTTCGTACATCCTATTCCCATATGGCGCAGTCCGACAAATGAGCAACTCGTCCATGTGCTTACTTATGGTAACTTTGCTTAGTTCAGCTGTTTGTGTTTGTCATTCCATTACGTGATTATGTTGATGGTGATTTTCAATTTCCCATACAGATTTGATTTAAATTGCATAGAAAATTTGTTATTTTATGAAATTTACCAAATTTGCTGACATTTTATTTGAATTGCTACCATAAGTGATAATTTAATGCGCTTGTTAAATTCGATGAAGAAATGAAAAGAACATAGTTTAAAGTATAATTTCAATATATTGAACGCATCCTGCGGTTGAAGTATAAAAAGAGTCTGGACCGATTGAATCGAATGCCTTTCGGGGATTGGAAATATAACGGGCAGAATACCTTCTGAAATAACGACCATCCCGGACGTAGAAATAAACTTCACTCCAAGAAGGAAGAAAGTGGCGCATTTTCCCATTATTACCTACTGGTATCATAGAAGTAAAAACTCTATGTACTTTGTTGTTATCTTAAATTTGGCAAAATATTAAAACTAAAATAACAAATTTGTAGCCGCCTCCGAATGGCAAATGAGTTTCAAATGAATGCTTTTTATGTCAGAATTACACTGGAAATATGTCATTGCATGTTGTGGAGCGACTATTAGAAAAAAGTTAAACGTCTCTAAATTCATTTTTAATTCGTCCAAGCCCAAGTCTGATCATTATCTTATTAGCCTCAAGCTTAGTATTTCTCTTTGTCTTTCCCTTTCTCTTTATCATTGTATTTGTCGTTATCTTAGTCTTATAGTAGTGTTAACCTCAAACCGCTGCGTAGCACCTTTCGACAATAATACCAAGAAATTCAGGTATAGGGGAGAATTAATATGGACCTACTCAGCTCAAAACATATTTTTGAAATTTTTTGTATGGGCAGGTTTTTGAGATAACGGTAATTTTTTGTTTTTTTGGGTATCGCTTCATTCAAAAATTTATGCTGTTAAGTACCTTGTTCGAAAGACAATTAAAATACTGTAATGTGGAACGATTTTCCGTCATCCCTTGTCAATTTTGGTTTCGTTCTGAACGAAAAATGACACTGAAGATGGCACAACGCCGAAACCGGTTTGTCTCCAAACCAAAATTGACAAGGGATGACGAAAAAATCGTTCCACATTACATCATACTCCTACCCTATCGAAAATACCAACAACAAAAATGAGAATTAAAATACTCTTCCAACGACATACAATCTTTAGTGGTTGGACCAAAACTCGATGAGCTATAGCTTACCAAATCCAAAATTTTGTAGAGTTCTTGCGATTTTTTCAAAAATTTTGATTTTAAAAAGAGTGTTTTAAAAGAAGTTACAAAAATCAGGAATATTGTAGTCTTTCAATAAGTAGCCTGTTCAACTGCAAACATTTTAAGCTTAATATGACCCAGATCCAATGAAAATTTTATTTTTGACAATTTTTTTCTGTAACACTCAACATTTTAAATATTCATCATACGCTTTACTGAGTTGATCGCACTTGAAACTTTAGCGAAAAATAATTTTGAATGAAGTGATGCCCCAAAAAACACAAAATTACCGTTATCTCAAAAACCTGTCCATACAAAAAATTTAAAAAATTTGTTTTGATCTCAGCAAGGCCATACTAACTCTCCGCTATACATGAACTTGTAAAAAGTAACGATTATGTTTTGATCGAAAAAATAAAAATCATAAAATAACGATTAAATTATGATTTTAATTATAAAGACCATAACAGTTACGGTCCATGATTTAACTTAATTAATGATTTGAATTTAAATTTTTAAACCGGTGGCAACCCTCAAAAATATTCTTAACGTTCGGTGTAATAAAACTCTCTCGTTTTACAACCATATTTTAATATTTCATATAACTTGTGAATAATTTAATTAAACTCGACTTTGAAAACGGGTGGCAATTTTCCCCAAAATACATTTCAGCTAAAACCTTGATATGATGATACATATTTTAATTACCTAATTCCCTTAACTCAAATCGAATTTGATTTTTTAAACATGTGGCAACCCTCTTACATGTAGTTAAGAAATATAGCCTTTTAAAAAAGCATTTTGATTGAAACCCATATTGTTACAATTTATTTAACTTTTTATATGATTTGAATTTAATTTTTTTAAAAGGTGGCAATATTTTCGAAGAAGTAAGACATCAATGTACATACATACATCTACACGCCAAGCCCTTAAATTTGACACCTCATTTTTGAAAATCGAAGAAACAGTGGGGATCTGATGGCATTGATTATTAAATAATTTGACTTTAATTTTGTAATATTAAGGTGGCAACTCTTTTCGGAAAAAATAAAACGGGTTTGCACATCTACAGTCCAAGCCCTTTAATTTGACACTTCGGAGGAACGGGTTTTAGCAAAAGTAATAAAGAATATATTTCAGCTATCATTTCAAATTTAACCAAATAAATAAAAGTACTTTTCTATTACATAGATATGTTGGTATGTATTTCTATTGGTCATCGGCAGTTTTGTCATATTCACAGTTTTAACTGTAGAGACAAATATTTTAGAGAAGCTTACAGTTTTTTTTTTAATTACCTCCTAGTGGAAATTGAAACTTTTTCGAAATTCCATTTGTGTATATTTTGTACAATAAAAAAATTTTATTTACCGGAAATCTCCTTCTTTTTAAAGGTTAGAGTTTCTTTGTTGAAAACACAGCTTTTTTCTTGGGAATTCACGCAGTCTTTTTAAAATTACCGGTTACTTTCCGCGTAATAAATAAATGACAAAAATTAAGATATTTTTTGTGCCATAACACCGAGACCATGGTCCAAATATAGTAAAACTGCGTTTTTAATTTTTCTCTCTGACGTCAGAATTTTTTTTAAAAGGACTTTGAAACTTCAAATATGATTTATTCAAAAAAATTATTTAAAAAATTTAGTGGAATGTAGAGTAGCAATATGGGTATCGAATAGAAGAGAAAATTCCATAGAATTGCAGAAGATTTTATTTTTGGTGCAAAAGGACGAATAGGTGCTGAAAATGTACTTTTGGAATTTTATCCTTGAATATCCTTGAAAATTTTAAATATTTATTTTTTAAAAATTTATTTGTTAAAGACTGATATATACATCACCACATCCTCGAATCACGTCCTGTTAACTTTTAATATTTAAGAGGAAATTTTCAGTGCCTATTCATCTTTGTGAGCCAAACAGATATAATTTTGTTTAATTCTAGAGAATCTTGTCTTTCATTTGGCACCCATACTTTTAATCTATATTGCACAGAAATTTTTAAATAATTTTTTGAATTATTTATGTCCTTGAGATTTCAAAGTCCTTTTATAAAAAATCCTGACGTCAGAGAGAAAAACTAAAAACGCAGTTTTACTATATTTGGCCCCTAGTTTTGTGAGTATATTGATTGTTCCGTGTGTTTTGAAATTTTTTGATTTTTTAGCACGGTGTATTCAGTAGTTCTCGTTCCCAATTATGTACAAATGGGTTTTCCTGAATATCTAACTTATTTCAAAAGAAAAAGACAGCAAGCTTCTGAAAGCTCTGTTCGATTAAAAATTCATCTACCTCCTTAATAATTCTCAATTTCAAATTCAACCATCTTTTCAGCGGCTGAGCGTCATAATTTCTCAGCTAATGCGTGGGATTGCGGCAAAGTGCGACGAAACCCTCAGAAAGCTCCACCGATTACAAGAATTGTGTGCCAATGACTCCCACTCCCCCTCCATACTGCAGTTGTGTGCCACTCAAAATCAAATTCGTTCGTTTGCCCCTGCCATGAAAAAAATAAAACGAATTGAGATTGCCATTAACCCATTCGCTGCTGCAGCTGCGATACGCGTGAATTATTAAAAATAAAACCGAAAAGATTTTAAATTTAAATATGAATGCGTGAATGTTTGAGCGAAACACGCGCAAGAAGAGGTAGAACGAAGAGTTCAGCCAGCGACTACGAAAGTCCTGCGAAAGCGTTTAAAGCCAGTCAGTTCTTCATTTGTGTGTGTACACCACTCGGGCGACTGCGGCAAGAGCCCTGAGTAAGGGGGGCTACAAAATAAGTAAATTTCGGATACAATTTTAATTATCGCAACCGTAAGCTTTTGGTTGTAAATATTTGAGTGCCCGATAACGTCGACGATTTTCATAAATAATACAACAACAGCAACAATCAAATAGTACAACAACTGCTATGCTCGAGTAGGGCAAGGCAGCAGCACGTTGCAAACAACAGCATGAAATGTCAGTGATAAGGGTTGAATTGTGATGTTGCCACGGGCAGCTGAAGAGTGAAAGAAGTGGAGAAGGGCATAGAGAAGACGGCCAAGCAGCCAGACAAGCAAGCACCACCCGCACACAGCATTAACACAGGAATTGTTTCAGAAACTTTAAGTGACTTTAAAATGCGGCAAGCGGTGGTACAATTCGAGCATCATTGCGTTTTTGGTGTGGGACAAGGGCACGCGATAAAGAGTTAAGCGGGCAGCGACTGCTGCTTAAAGCGTTTACCTACTTGCAAGAAAAGCGAATTTAAGCAGATTGCGTAAGCAAATAAGGACATGAATGGGAATGCTTAAGGGTGAAAGAAAAGCGTAGGCGGGGTGTTTGGTAAGTTGGTAGGTCTTCGCGCTGCACTGTGGCTGTAATCAATGTCAAAAGCTTCATGTTTTCATTAAGTGCTTCCGTGCTGGCTGCCAGCTTTAAGTGGAAATTCTACTGCTTTGCCTTTAACTTTACTTGCCGCTTGCTTCAAGTACTCTAAGTACTCCCAACATATTTTCCACAAAAGATTTCTTGATCGTGATAAAGAAATGCGTCACAACAAAGAAGACATTTGAAATATGGTAAAATCATATAAACATAAGACGATGTGTATGCCAGCGCACACAGGTTTGTGTGAGGAAGTAAGTATGAAAGAGGTAAAGTGCCTGCCAGCAGCACGAGAAAGACACACTGACGCGCTGATAAGCCAAATGTCGACTCACGTCTCAGCGGCTCAGAGAAGCCAACAACGGCTGCCAGTTGATTTGGTGAGCTTCAGTTTCTTACCGCCGCTCGCTTGTCAACTCTTATCAGCAACACATATTGCTCCTGCCATTTTCATTTCTCTTGTCTTTGCTTAATTTAACCCTTTCGCAACTTTAGTACATACATATGCTTAAATGTATGTATGTATTTTTGTACTTCTATTGGCATGTGCATACATCGAGGTATGCCAGTGGCAGATAATTTCGTCATTGGGTACTTTGTTTATTCTTTTTAATCGAAATTTAAAACTTATTTGAAAAGAAATCGTAACCAAGCTGAAAATCAAAGACCAGAGATTGAGTTTGTTGAAGAGCAAACAAACACTGGTAGGACAAAGAAGAAACAAAGGCAGTGGCTGTATCGAAATTTTAAACTTGACGTCAAAAAGTACGTACGTATTTATGGATTGTATTGGTTAAACCCTATAGTAATTTTAAGAATGTCAGACATGGAGACGCACCGTATAATTTTGATGAATTTATTTCCCTAAAAGTTCAAGCTACTGGTAAATAAATAGTTTACTTGCAATACATACTTTAGGTACATTGTTTAGCTCAAACAATTGAAAAGCTTGAAATCTTGCACAAGAGACAAACAGCCTAGCAGGATTGAGAGCCCTAGGCTAAGATAAGTTCGAAACTCGATATACTCGCAATGGGGCCTGTATTGTCCACAGCTTTTCTGTGGCTCATCGAAAAATAAAGGCTCCGCGCTGATATTCAATTTTTTGATAAGCGCGGTAACTTGCAATCTTTCTGCTGCTTAACGAAACAGTTTGTGTTAGTACACAAGTGAAAAGCGCGCCTAAACAATTGTAGATCGAAAGAAATGCATGTAAGCGCAGAGCGTAAGCAGCAGGGCTCCTTAGAAGGTTTCCATCCAATGCTGTACGAGTAATAAAAAGGCAATCCAAGAGCCCTTTTACTCTTGAACTGTCACTTCAGCATCCTTTACCGAAACTCTTTCGAGAATTTTGCATGCGGTTACAACAACAACAACTTTTTTACTCCTGTCAGAGCAGTCTCTGCAGGACTTATGAATCTTAGATAGAATTTTTTGAACATATAGTTATTTTACTTACAATTAGAGGTCCTCCTGCCTTTTTCCATCTACACAAGCCATACTTTTGAAATATGTACATTAGACTGGTCCAGGAAATCCTTTTTTTCAATATTATTTAGTGCTCACGCAAATTTGTGTTCCTTTTGCTAAAAAATGAAAGTACATAACTTGATTTAAAAAAAAAAATTTATTTGATTTTATGTCAATGATGATGTGTATAGCCATAGCCTTAGCGGACAAAATGAGTTATCGGGCAGAAAAATCGAGTGAGACGGCTAAGCAAAATCTGGTTGCCAGAATAAGCAAGCCACCACAATCACATCCCATTTATCCCGAAGTAAAGGGTTTATTGGTAATTTTGGATACCAAATTTTCATGAAACCCTCACGTTGAGCATAAAACCTAGATTAATCCTATGGGTTTACACCTCTATGATAAGATTCGTTATCAGCTACGCATCTGCAGAGTCGAGTGGGGAGCAGACTCTCAACAAAGGCGTGGGAAATCTGCTTACCAACATCAATGAAAGACCGGAACTTTTCCTACAACACCTGGCGCTGCTCTGGATTCACTGTTAAACCTTCCTTCATTTTTACCTCAATCTCAGAAGGAACAGCTGGGTATTTTCTTTCCTTTCAGACAAGCGAATAAGTGGACGGAACAATTTTTGTGCTCCTCTTTGTTGTTTCGCTGACGGTAAATTTAGTTGCGAGGTCAGAACACCAACCTCACCTCCTATCCTAGTAATGGAGCAATCATCTAAAGATCCCAGTCACCCCACTCGTGGCCCTAAGTGGGATGAGAACTTCAGCGGTTGGCTCATCGAAGGTTCATCCGCCAAAAGCCCCTAGACTCGAGAGCACCAGCAAGCCTCCAGCGTCACAGCATTTCATCCTCGGCTGCCGAACCCCACGTGGGGTCAAGAAAAAACCATTACCTTCATCACCACTGTAACCAACAGATACGACACTTGGGTCACATATAATGCACCTCTCTCATAAACTACCCCGTCGGGCTACCCCGTTGTTCACCTTCGGAAGCATTGTCCAAAGTATGTTCGCACTATATCCGTAAGTGCTTCAATGAGGACGAGAGTAGGATTTTACATCCAAAAACAAGCTAATATTAAGCCCTTCTACATCGAAAATCGGCGAAAGAAATAGGGTTGGATAGGCCACACTTTGCGCAACGGAAATGGCAGCATTGAAAAGAAGGCCTCGAAATAGAAACTATGCATTAGTGGAGGTAGGCTTCCCCGCAGACTCCGCTAAATGTCAAGAAGAACAGCCGATCGAGAGGCGAAACAGCTCGGGTTAAGCTTGAAATAGCTCAAGGTGATTGCCAGAAATAGAACCAAATATCGCGTAGGCCTAGTAAATACCCTTTGTTTGGATTTAAGGAAACGAAGAAGAGATCTACCATTTAGCAGCGATATGTTGAGAGACGATCACCTCAGATTTATTCGTAGATCGTAGATGTACTTAAAAAACAGATTAAAATGGGAACACGATCACAGTACAATGAGCGGCATGTAATCTGAGTGATGTTCTCTGCAAGCCCTGTTATGGGTTGATTCCGACAAAAAAAAAAGGCTGTCTATCAAGGAATGAGGGTCTTGGTAGCAATGAACAGGAGAATCACTTATCAAAACATGGCGCAAACTTAGTGATCCACGGTCCAGAACCTTCATGTGGGTTAACCAAAGCACACGCAAGGGAGGTCATAAGCCAACGGGTAGTTAAAAGTTCAATAGGCACTGTATCGCATGAAAAGACCAGAGGAAACCTAAGTGGTTTATTTGTCCCTAAAAGAAGACATCTAACGAAATTCCAAATTTAGGCAGAGACGAGTTTCGAATTCTCACTAAATGAAATGAAAATGAATCTTTCGGACACCAACGTTTGCTGTTTTTGTCAACCAACTGGAATATATTTTATGGTAATGTGTCGCGCTCGCCAGCTACCGAGTCGCCCATTTAAGTGGCGTGACAGTTTATCAACTTGAAATTTGGATAAAGTACAACACCAACCTATAGAAGTACTAATATGCTTTAAAAGCCTGTAGGTTGAGATTAGAGCCTTCACATAGATAATAATGTGAAAAGAGTACAAAGGGTGCGGCAGCTTCACGTACATACTTTCGTAGACCCTTACTATGAAAATGAAGCGAATCAGATCTATCTATAAGGCAAGTATTATCGTTGCCGGATGGAGAATTTAGGTATGGAAGCAGAAAAAATACTCTTCAAAGGAAGCGAACTGGCCAATTGCTTTTAAATCTCTTTGGGAAAGCAGCTTTTGTACCTTTAAGGTTAAAGTAATAAATATCCCAACAAAGTATTTTTCACATACATACCGCTGCCGCTACTCACTGTATCATTAATACTACGAATCACACAACACACACACGCCACATGAGTGTTATCTACCAATGGGACCTTAACCCCGTCTGTCACCCGCACACATTTTGTCAAATATGTACTTTTCTCTAACATATCTAATCAGACGCACTGTTTCTGCGACTACTGTTGTCTCAGCTATGTATGTGTGTATGTAAATTTTATTCACTCACACCATCAGTGCCCCAAAAACCAAACGAACTGACTAAGCAAACCAATCGCCCTGCTGTCAGCGTATACTCGTAGCAGAATTGCTGATGATGAATTTCCCGCATACAAATATCTGCATACATGCGCGTCTTCACTGATTAACCCTTTTCGCCCACACCAAAGCAAAGAATGCTATCATTCACTTTTTAAGGCGCCACGGGGTAGGGGTGAATTTTTGGTATGACGAATTGAGGCGAGCGATACATAGAGCGCTTCTTACTTAATTTATGATAAGGGTTTGGAAAATTTGAAAATTCTTTGCAGATGAACCTACACACAGGCAGGCAGGCAGGCAGGC
>JAPVRG010100299.1:0-10802 GCA_029783565.1 Rhagoletis cerasi | reverse complement strand
GGCCCACATGGTCTGTGTGGCTTTAGCAACCGTTCTCTCAAGATGGGAGTTCCAATTAAGTCTCTTATCTAGAGTTATCCGCAGATATTTGACCTCATCGGAGTATTTAAGTAGTGTTCCTCCAAGAGGGAGAAAATATCTGAAGCTGCCCCCCAGATGCCAGCCAGCACCAGTTTCAGTCAGCCGTCAGTATAGAAAGTTTTTCCCGAGTTCGCCAAGGCAATGAGCCTCATGCATAAAAAGTGAGCTTAAGCTCAGACTCGAGCTTCAGTACAAATTCTTGAGCTTAAGCTCACTCCACCAGGGCAAAAGTTGAGTCCAAGCTTAAGCTCACTTTTTATGCATGAGGCCCAATGTCTGGACCTCTGCCTTACTTTCTGGTAGGAAAACTAAAAACTTACTTTTTCTAAAAGAGAATCCAGGTAAACGATTTTCATTTAGGACCAAAAACAAAAATAATCGTTCTGGTAACCTTCTAAACAATTCTCTCATGGTCTTTCCGTCTATATAAATTGAAGCACGTTACCCCTAAAAATGTCTCCATCTGGGGAAGTGATTTAGTCTAAGTCTCTTTTGTTCTGTATTGATTTTTTTTTGGTGAAGAATGATACAGTGGGAATTTAAAAACTCAAAATTAAATCGGATCTCGGATCGTTAGACTGTAAGAGGAGCGCTTATTGTTTTAGGACATCATCTGGTAGCTCCACATAAGATCTGAACTTTCCTAAATTCTCGTATATCCAATAAAAGCTAGAGGTCACTCACAATAGGCAACCAAAGGACTTGCGTTTCAAGAGCCCCACAGAGAGCACTCTAAATACACGTACTATTTTCGTAAGGAGCACTTCTTGGATTTCTACGGATGCGGCTCGAGCTATATGGGAACGGCACTGCGTTGTTGGAAAGGTTAGCGAGTTGTGAATTTGTACAGATTCGTACATTTTGGCAGTCACAGAGTGGTGTTGTCTAAAAATTTCATGAGTTCAACTCAATAAAAAAATTTCCAAGAACCACTATCTAACTGTCAAATTTGTACAAATAAACTAATCGTGTGACTTCGCTTTAAGGCTCGTGAAATTAGGCCATCTAAGGCTATTCTACTACGTCATCTTCAAAACAAGTCCCAGGATGAACCCAGGGTGAGCGTTAGTTGAGTCTAAACCCTCAGACAATTACCGGCTACAGCTCCCAACTCCTCGACTAAACTCACCACACCTGAACTCCACACACACAAACTCACTACACCTTACGAATTTCAGTATTTGCTGTGCTGGGAGAAATCTCTTCTATGGTACTCTGTCTAGCAAAATCGTCAGCTTTGCACTTCGGAGGTAATGCGGCTTACAAATTAGACACGACTGAAAGAGAATTTAGACGTTTTCTGGCAAGTAAGCGTCACCAGTAAGCACAGAAACTTTATTGCCGTGGGACTTTAAGTGTAAATGTTAATTTCCCTAGAAGGGAGCATTGTATCAGCAACTAAATCACAAACTGGCTGAGCTCTGCCAGTGGGACCTTAGATCCAATCCAAACTAAACAACAGATCGCCCTGCATCGACTTAAAAGTGACTTTAAAGAATATTTTAAAGTTGTCTAACTGCTGGCCTCATATGCTGGCTATATGTGCCCACATTCGGTATCCACGCTAAGCTGAGATTCCTAGACATGGCTCTAGGTCTGCCAGATTTGGCAAGGAGGTGGGTGGCGTTTAATACAAAACAAGATGACTTTTTTCTGGAACTTCAGAAATTTCTCAACCTAAGCACTGCCGCATAGAAAATTAATCTATTTGTGCTTACAATCGCTGGGCTCTTGATGACGTCATTGACAGCATCGCTCTCGCATGGACTCGCATTAATAATACGATAGAAGGCTTCAACTTCAGTGTGGCATACGCAGTTATTGGCAATATGTTTGTTAAAATTAATTCTTCTTTAGTTTTTTAACTGGCTTCACTGAAAGCCGGTATCATTAGTACAACATTAAATTGACCAGCAACAAATACATACATACAAATATATAAAATTTAAATTGTAATAATTGCATTTATTTGATTAACACCACCGCTAGCTGATCAGCGTTTGTATTTGCGTTTGCGTTTGGGCTTACATTTAATTTTATTTACGAATTGAAAATTACACGTAAAATTCAATTTGTATTTTTTCCACCAAATAAACAAATTTGCTGGTGCGGTTAATTGAGTTCAATTAGCCAGTAATCATGGGCTTAAAGCTGTTTTTTCTTTGCAAATATGTATATTGTTTGTTTTTGTTTTTAGCTGCTATACGGTTTTTGTTGGCATCATTTGGTTTTGGTATAATCCAACCAACTGATTATGGTTTAAACAATTCAATTAAGTAATTATGAGTGGAATTTTGCCTATTTCCAATGTAATTTAAAAGCAATACTCACCTCTTGTTTTGTGATATAAATAGGCTTATTTATAATAATCCATACGGTGCTCTCCCAGCAGCCGGGATGCGTTGTGGATCCCTCGTAGGTAATGTAATTATCCGTATTTGGCAACAGTGAACGCACTGATATGTGCCGGATGGGCGTGGAAAAACCTACGAATGAGAAATCGATTTTTTTTTGAAGTAGAAGCAAACCAGTTTATATAGAGTAATTAAAGATTAACAGCCGATGAAATGTACGCGACCTTCTTCTTTTCATCCTCAAATGACAAAGTTTTTTTTTGTCTTAAACCCAAATTTATAAAAAATAAAGAAGACATTAAATGCTTTATAAACCCAAAATTTTTATGAAAATTACACTTTATAGAGCTTTTTAAACCAACTTTATTTTTTATGAATAAGGCCATTACTTTAAGATAGATTAGATAAGGATATTTAACTGCGTTTTAAAGCAAGTTTTAAGTTCTCTTGTTTCTGCCTTCGGGTTGTTGACTAATAAGCAAATAAAGTGCCTAGAAGTATGAAGGGCTTTGAATAGAGTAACTTGTGCTATAAAGCTTTAGTCCCAGAGGTATGTATGCATATACAAATTCTATGCATATGGAACTCTCAACCGGCGTTTGAAATAATGCGCTTATATGGCTGGGAAACCAATAAATATATGTATGTGAATTATCTTCGTCCTCTCTCTAATAGATAGATCAAAACAATCTGGGAATAATTTAAAATCAAAGGAATTTTTTATGGTAGACTCCATAATCAGCTGGCCAGTAACTAAAAGACAATATCATTCATCCTACGACTTTATAAGCGATAGTAAATTTGGGGCAGTGACATGGGATGAAAGGAGTGCCTCCAACACAGTGGGGGATCACACACCAGACCTTAGCGGTTGATGTTATTATACACTGCATGGGAACTTTTCGCAATGCACAACTCGATCAGATGCCACTGCACTCGGATAACAAGTCCAAAACCACTCTTTTACATGGGGTCGCAAGCCATCAGGCCAGAAAAAGGAATAGATAAGACCATGCTTAAAAGAGCACAGAGTTAAACAAATTAAGACAGTAAATAACCTTATCAAAGCCAATTTAAATCAAATGGCAGGCTACAAAAACTACATGATCAAACTAGGATACACAACTTTTTGTTGATATTGAGACTCATAACATCTACTTCTTGAATGCAACGTAGTCGTAAGGATAAGAAACGCAAAACTTGGAGTACAGGGACCAAAGGCAACACTCTCTGCCATAACCTAACTTCTTCGGGTTTAATTCGGCTATATGAGGTTTTGTTATGAGTTATGAAGAGCCTCTGTTATCCACTCTTAGCTTGAACGCCTCTGGTCGAGGCACAATAACACAGGACGAAATGATTGGAATAATGTAAAATGCGTGAGTGTCAAGGGCATAGTTTGCTAGCTTAATTAAATAAGCACAGTGCCTCCATAAACAGCGATGGTCGAAATAAAAGGGATCAAATAAGTTCTAGGTATTTTCTTAATTTCACTTCTTAACTGTTTTTTCTCTTTATTTTTTTCCGTTTTAAGTTCGCAATAAGTAATCCACCTGCTAATTCCAGCAACCAAAGCACAGTAAAAACTTTTGTTGGCGTCGGTAATAGCAAAGGTGGTGAAAAACTGGGGAATAATACCCTTTCCGTCGTTCTATTTTTGTCTTCTTATTCTTTTTCTATGAAACCGTATTGTGAATTTGATTTTCTCTAACGATGTTTTTTATTTTTTAATTTGGTTTACTTATGGATTTTTTCCCCCTCAGGTTTCGAGCAAGTGGTCAATACAGCAGGCATCGGCTGCGAGTAGCTTGGCATGATGACGTGTCAAAGAAGGTTTTAATGGCAAAATTTAACTGCCACTTTTACTGTTTGCATTGCTTCCTTCAACAGCATACGACTTACTAGCTTCTACAGTGCGCGGTAATGCGCTGCCGATTGGCGTCTGGCTCGGTGTTGCCACTCGAAAAACTGTTTGCCTTCCTAAGATTCCTACTTTGGTGCGTTGAATTTAAATCCAGCAACAGATATGCTACATAACCTCAGGTTCTATGTTCGCAGTAAATTTTCATTGCGAATAAATCTTTTTCGAAGACATATATTTTTTCCTACATAAACTCTTAAATATTTTTAGTATAATTTTTGGCTTCTTTTTTACATTAAGTACAATCGGTGGACACAGAACAAACCTTATGTAAATAAGGAAGCCTTAAATCAAATCAAATTCAAATTCAGCGCATCAAACTCTTCGAAAAAGTAATGCCTGGGCTCAGGTTCAATGGTAAAAACGTGACTAAAATCATTTTATCAGTTTTCCCGAATTTTTGATTTCCTTAGTTATGTCGTTCTTCCAGCAATTTTTCAAGTACTCAGAAATAACTTTTTTTAATGATGTATGACATTTTTTACTGGGGCAAAATTTTCGATTTTATATATTTTTAGCGCATCGCTAGGACGAAAATTTTTATGACTCTAAAATACTCGCCAAAATATAAGCTTTCAGACTGAGGGGTTGTTCACAAAACTTTTTCGTGAGCCAGCCTAATGTGCAGATGGGCTCTTATTTCTAGATTTGGCCCAGACATTATAATCCCACAAACTTTGGTAAGGAAAGCTCCAAAAACGACAACACTGGCACGCCTGCTCAAGTTTCTTCCAGTGCGAGGAAATGGTGGCGATGCACAGTGGTCAATAAATGGAATTTAATGTTCATAATTCACCGGAGCCTTCATTTCTCAACCAATTTGATTAATTTTTCTTTTCAATGAAAGCTAATAAATGTTACACAATAAATAAATGTTACACAATAAAAATTAGTTTAAAACAACTGTAGGGTTCCCCCAATATGAAAAAGTAATAAAAAAATAAAATAAACTGTTTGAGTTTTCAGAAAAATTTGGATATGCAGTTTTATAGAACATTAAATTTTGGTACAATAAAGTGCAAGTTTCAAGTGGCTAGGAGTTAGCGTTGATTTTTAATAATTTTTTTGCGCTAACATTTCGAGCACATCTGCATGCTAAATGGGAATTAAAAGCGAAAAAAAAATATTAAAAGTCAACGCAAACTCTTAGCCAATTGAAATTTGCAATTTATTGTACTAAAATTTAATGGTCTATAAAACTGCATATCCAAAATTTTTCTGAAAACTAAATTTTTTTTTTATTTTGGTGAAAATTTTTTGAAACATTTCAAATTTTTTTTGTGAAATTTTTTTTCGTTTTGGGGAAACCCTGCAGTTGTTTTAAACTAGTTTTCATTGTGTAACATTTATTAACTGGGACAGGAGAATTGATATTCTTCAACATTTCCACTATTTCTGCATTTTGCACTAAAAAAATTTAACGTAAACAAATAAAAAATTCAAAAATGGGGCTCAACGAGTCTCTTGCAAATTTTATAAGCTTTCATTTAAAAAAAAAAATTAATCAAATTGGCTGAGAAATGAAGGCTCCAATGAATTATGAACATTAAATTCAATTTATTGACCACTGTGCGATGGTGCCGCTACAAATGACACGATCCGCCAAGTGTTTGGCCACAGCTGACTGGCGTGTGATTTGTGCAGCAAAAGTGCCAGCGGAAGGCGATGTGGCAACTGTAAGTGTGCCGCTGCCATGTTATTATATTATGAGCGGGCGTTTTTATTGCATTTGGCAGCGCATAATTTTGCGCCGTCAAAAGGTGGTCGTCATCTAGCGTTAAGCGGCATTGTTATTGTTGTTGCTTGTTTTTTTTTTTCTTTTTTGGTTACTATTCGCCTGTGCAGCACTGAAAGTAATTGTGGCCTATAAATGATGGTAACAAATCTACATACAGTGGATTCTTCCGCATTTGCTTGGTTGTGTGTTGGCCTTTTCTTGTGCTGTGGTTGCACACTTTGAACCATGAAAATGCAAACGGTAAGAATTGTAACTTTCTTTCGACCTTTCCGCTTTCTATTTATGATTTCTGCTTTCAGGTCGCTAATATTAAGCCAAGCCTTCGGTTCATAATTATTATTGTTCGTTCCGGAAAAAACTCACCTAAGTAGTACACAATGCTTTCCCACTTTTTGCAGCTAGTGCAAGAAAAGCCACCACTGCCGGCTGGCCCGCGTGCCAACCCACGCTACACACTCATCTCTATGTATTTTCGGTCTTCTCGTGCTGCAGGCAAATGCCTGCACTCACTCGTATTTGAATCGAGACTTTGCGCTTTGTTGACCGGAAATAACTTG
The DNA here is from genome assembly GCA_029783565.1 of Rhagoletis cerasi. Classification (NCBI taxonomy): domain Eukaryota; kingdom Metazoa; phylum Arthropoda; class Insecta; order Diptera; family Tephritidae; genus Rhagoletis; species Rhagoletis cerasi. The sequence continues at coordinate 4,151 of JAPVRG010100299.1, read as the reverse complement.
CATGCCTTGTTAATTTCTCTTTTCGGCACGCACATACACACACACACACACTCACTCAACCCCATTTGAAGCGCAAGTCGTTGACATTTGATCCGACCCACACAGATCACCGCACCCACACTAGGTGAGTGTGAATTTTTAAATTAAACTTACCTCTGTACAAAACCTTATTAAATGTGGTGGTAATAATTCGTAGTTCGGGATTTGGTGTCTCCCCAATTTGCACCATCAGCGACAGGCCCACAATACCCTGCGATTTATGTTGCGCCTCGGACATGTTGTGGTAGAGTTCCTTGTTGAAGCCGTAAATTTGTATCTGTGAATGACAGTTGAAAAGAACGAAAATTGAAAGAACGACAAGTGTGGATTAGCGGAAAAGTGAAAAATGTCTGTTAAACCAACAATTTGCAGTTGTCTTATTTACATATGCACATATGTGTGTGGACATACACTCACCTCACCGGGGAAACTGTAACCCTGTATGTAGTGCTCTGACCCCCGACTGTTCTCTGTGCCATAGTGTATGTAAATCTCTTCGAATTGATAGCGATAGGCGAGTGGGCCACCGGTGATGTTCACCGGTTGCTTTGTGTCCTTGTCGACGCGGAAGACGAGCGATTGACCTGTGTTGTGTAGTGTACCGGAAACCTGGGCGATAACAGCCAACAGCGAACAGCAAACAGCAAACGAACCAAGAACACAACCAGTCAGTCAGTTAGTGAAACAGGTAGTCATCCAGTCAACCAGCCAACAAAGTTAAGCATTCAAACAATCAGCCAATCGAGCGTGCAAACAGACAGCAAACGATGCGACGAAAATTGAAAAGAAAAGAGAAAACAAATGGCTTTGAGCTACTGATTGTCGCCTTTTCCCATCGATTGTGTAGAATGTGCGAATTTAAGTTGATTTTTAAAGAAAATTCTATCCAAAAAATAGTTACTTGCTGAAATAGGAAACTGCTTGTTAAATACGCTTAATTTTTTAAGTTTAAAAAAAGATAGGATAATCAGTTAATGCGTGTAAGCGCGGATATATGATTTTGGGCAGTTTTTCAGCGTTCATTTGTAGGTAGTAATGCATCTAATGTTAGTCCGCAAGAGATCTGAGAGTAAAAGCTTAGTTATCCATACTTAGATTTATGGTTCATTTACACCAAAGCCCTAACTGCAGTTTTTTACAAAAATGAGATTACAACTCGAATAGGGTAATTGCTAATAAATATTAAGTACAAACAAACGAAAGTTAAAACAGCAAAAAGTAAGAAATAAACCCCATGTTAAAGTCTTGCCCCCTTATTCATAAAAAATAAAATAGATTTAAAGAGCTCTATAAAGTGACATTTTCATACATTTTTGAATTTATAAACCTTTTTTAAATCTATTTTAATTTTTATGAATAAGGGGGTTGGAGTTTAAACCAGCTCATAACTGCAGTTAAGCTTTTGGTGGAAATGGGATATTACACGTTTTGACTTGGGAAGTGCCACATAATGATTTCTGCGTATAAGCGGTTACCCAACGCACAGCTTAACATAAGCCTGTTAATTTTTTATTTATACGTAAAAGTGAAATTCGTTTGAGAGATTAGAGTGAGAGGGATAGAAATAAAGAGTGGACAAATTTGTGTTGTTAGGAGAATATCGCGACTGGGTCTCTTAAGCGAATTTAACTTAAAAATGCATAACTGAGATTTAAGTATATCCATGACGAAGTTCCAGATATAAGTACTGAGAACAACCCATACTTTTGACAGCTGTACAAGGTTGTCTCTGAATTCTGTGGTATCGTAGAGAACTGCATGGTTGGTCCCATTGCAATGCAAGACATTCTCGATGTGATTTTTTCTATCTGAAAAATATAGAAGTCTTTTCGAGTCATCTCAGTCAAGACAGTAGAAAAACCTCTATATGAAATGCTGAAAGTTCTTCTAGTCAGTGGTACACCTTAGCTGTTCGAAGGAACTAAAGCTGGAAAAGGAGCAACTCTCGATTCTTAACACTATATTACACTATAACACTAGTTTACACGAAAAATTAACCTTTGAAAATTTCACATTTTTAAATGCTTATTTTTGTGATTACAAAAATTTTGTTCACATTTTTTTCAAATTTGTGTAAAAGATAAACCATTGCAGTAAATTTTGAGTCCAAGATCATTCAAATCAGATGAGAAATGTAGATTTTATGGAGCACTGAGTAATAATTTGTTTAATTTTTTTTATTTTTTTAATTGTTTTTCTTACTGCTGGATGCAAATTCGAGAAGACTCTACCCAACACAAACGAAAAAATTCAAGAAGATAAGCTTATTTTCGGCCAAAAGTGTGATTGTGTGAAAAATACAAAGTTAGAATTTTTACTCAGTGCTCCATAACATCTACATTTCTTATCCGATTTGGATGATCTTAGACTCAAAATTTACCGCAATGATTTATCTTGTACTGAAATTTGAAAAAAAAAATTATACAACTTTTTTGTAATTAAAAATAAGCATCTAAAAATGTGTACTTTTCAAAAATGATTGAAAATTCCAGTTTTTTAGAATTTGGTCGCTAGTAACAGTAATAATTTTTATTTAAATCTGCACAAGTTATATATTTTTGCAAGGGGCGCATCAATACCTTTCGAACGGTAGGTTGCTTGCGTCGATTAGAAAAAATCTGGAAAACGCTTCTTTGAAAAAAAAGAATGGGTATTGTTTTCGTGTTTAGCGACCCAAAATTAGCTTAGAAAACATTTTTTTCTCAGGTTAACGCGATTACGTCAAAATTTGTCGACTAGTGTCATCGGTTGAAATCATTATTGTCACAACTGTTGTTTTAAGCTGTTAAGATTTTACAATTCGTTGCTCAATAGATCTGAATAGTTCTCATATTTGTAACACAGTACTAATGTACTTTTATGTGAGCAGTCAGACCCATTTTTAATTAATGTAGATTTCTTTGATAGTAATGATTAGGGACCTCTGTCTGTGTATTTGATACTGTTATAAGCGTTTTTATACGTCATATCGATTTAAAGTCTTCTTCCTGTATCACTTTAGTGTTTATTAGGCTGAAATCTACGAAAACGAGATGAATTCGAATGTAGACTGACCTAAAGATCGTTGCAGGATATACATAACATACCATTACTATCTCTCCCTGGAATGAAGAGGAAATAATGCAAACTATATTTAAAGACTGGAGACAAAGCAAGGAAACTTCTCTAGAATTCATAGACTAGGCGCACCCGTGCGCATCTGGCGCAGCAATTTATGATAAATCTGTTTACCTTCCTATTTCGGACTGTACTTTTATGTTATAGCAGAGACAGACGGCAACGTTAATCTGGATTAACGGCGCAGTCGATCAGACCAAAATTATGCCCTGACAGACGGCAGTATTGCGGATTAAGTCAGCCGCGAGGTCGTGGGTTCGAATCCCGATTAAAATAATTGAAAAAAATTTAGCTCCTTCAATTATTACATTTAGTTTTCTAATGAAATTAAAAATTAGATTAATTTCAAATACTTAATTATGTGAAATAACGTAAAACGAATAAAAAAAAATAAAAGAAAATACATAATTTTAAAAATTGCTCTGACCTGGGATCGAACCTGGGTCCTACTGAATTGTAGTACACAGCTCTGATCACTCGGCTACCATGCACGCCAAACTCGTCCGCTTTGTTTGCTTCGTGCACTTTTCATTCACATTCGCTTATTATACCTTTCATGAACATGAAATGGTATATTAACTTTGGTCCGAGCCTAAAAAATTGCAAGTACCAGAAGGAGCAGAGATAGACCCATCAATAAGTATACCGATATGATCAGGTTGACGAGTTGAGTTCATTAAGCCATGTCCGTCTGTCCGTCTGTCTGTTTGAACGCAAACTAGTCCCTCGGTTTTTGAGATATCTCGATGAAATTTGGTATCGAGATGTATTTTTGTATTATATTAGACATTTGTCGGAGCTGGTAGGATCGGGCCACTATAGCATATATCTCCCATACAACCGATCGTTCAGATAACAGGTTTATGGCCATTTCTCCCTCAGTTTGGAAGATTAAACCATGAAACTTGGTGAGATATTTGCTAATTGATCATCAAATGTTCGTTCAAAAAATCAGTAAGATCGGAGATATATATAATATATATCCCATACAACCG
>JAPVRG010100217.1:0-37418 GCA_029783565.1 Rhagoletis cerasi | reverse complement strand
TTTCTAATTAAAAAAGCACAGTATTACGACAGAACAGAATTCGATACAAATGGTCGATGAAAATTTAACTAGCATTGGAATTGAAACGTTTCCTTATCAACTAAGCGCACATGGTTATCGTGCGATAATACTATTTTTTATTGAATTGAATATTTGACATTTGTCTGCGATAATAGAGCTCAATCGCAAGTTTTTTAGTTTTCAATCCCCCCTATTACGGTTGGCGTTGTCGTCACTAAATGACGACGACTTGTTAAAATCGAAAATGGCGTAATTGTCATCGATAACTCTTGACAACTATTGTCACATCTTTGGTATTGGCTAAGCAAAGTTTCTGTCGACGCTGAACTCACACGACGCCATTTCTGTCGACTGCAAGAAAATTTGTAAGTATAATTGTTTTTTTTTTTCTTTTAAGAAAAAAGCAGTTAGTACCAGGTACTTATGAAATGTGATGTGTAAACATATGTACTTATATATGTACTATGTGAACGACTCGTTAAGCATCAGTCAAATTCAATTCTTAGATATTTCATTTAACTCCTGTCTTCTCTTTTTATTTTTCGTGTTCGTAATTAAATTGAATAAATAAATGTCTATGTGTCTGCATTTATTTAGATTTTAGACATGAAAATTACAAGCACAGAACAATTTGAAACTCTTATAGCTGTGTTAGAAAAAAGGCCTTGCCTAGCAGAGGGTTTTCCAAAGGGAACAGCTCCAATTAATTTTAAGCAGCAATGGGAGGCAATCAGCAGTAAATTGAATGCCCTTGGGCCCCTTCAGATAAGTTTCCTTTTTAGTGTGAGCTCTTTTTTGCACTCTTCATCGCTTGAGCTTGAATCGGAAACAAAGAACATTTTTACGCAAAAATATTCAATTGAAATAATCACACAGATGTAAAGAACATAACCTTTTAAATACAAATTGTAAACAACATGAAACAGCTGATGCAAAAATGACAAAGATGGTTTTTCCTACATTAATTTTATCGATAAATTGTCGACGTCGCCTCAACACGTTTAGCCAGTGCCGATTCTGCGACGATGTGATGTCGACGTCGACACGAAGTGATGTCGACTGAAAAACGACGACGATGTCGACGACGCCAACCGCAATAGGGGGAATATCTTATTAAGGATTAAAAATTCGAAAAGCACATTTTCTATTTTTGAATTTCAATCACGTTACATATGCTTCTCACCGAAAATACCAGCCCAAACTCTTCTCCTTTCTACTTTCAGGACCGTATCAAGGTAAAATACGACCCGTACCGTGGATTCGCCTGATAAAGCCCAGTCGCAAAGGAAGTACTTCGGATACCGAGCGACCTTCGGAGCTACTCAATCTTTTCCGGTTACAGCGGATCTCTGGTCGGGCGAATGCACCTCGCCCTCGTTTAACAAAAAATACCCTAATTTTCCTGGTAGTTTTGCCACACCCTGTTGAATTTATTGTATTGATAAATTTAATAGCTCATCGCCAATACGAAAATTTATAAACTATTGCAAGATTTCCCGCTTCCATTTCCACTAATTGTAGTGCTTCAATTCAGCCCAGTTTTAAATTTCATTATCACTGCCACATTGCAATGACGAAGTGAGCAAAGCCGTATTTTATTGTTTTTTCTTTTCTTTTTCCTTTACCACAAACTCTGTTGCATTAACAAACACAAAAAAAATCCGCATATAAACTTAATAGTGGAATCGGCTTTGAAGTTGTGAAAAGAAGGTCGAGAAATTGAAACCAGAAAGAAAGTATTGTATGCATGGCAAATGCAAATTCCAAAAAAAATGTTATGTAGTGTAATCTTAAGGCTAGTAGCCATGCAGCGACCGGCAAAAAAGTGGAAAGAATGATAATTCCGAGAGCGTAAATACCAACGCTTCGGGGACGGCGGAGGCAACTTAATATGTGACAAATAAAAACTAACTAAAAGCAAATACATACATAATGCATTAAAACGGAATAAAAAATTAAATAATAAAAAACACAATCCATGAGTAAAAAGTTTTAAAATGCATCGCTCGAAGAAGGCTGCCTAACCAAAACTTGGAGGCTCGTTCACGTCCGACTAGCGCACAGTGGTATTTTGGTGGAAAAAATCAATTTTTCGACCACTGAATTCCAAAAATTTTATGATGCAGTTTTAAAGAGAAACGACTGACTAATTAAAATCCACAATATTTTCCCCTCAAAAGTTATATCTTGTCTTAGAAAGGATTGAATGAAGTTACTAAAAAATTGTACAGCGTACACAGATGAAACTTTTCATACATTTCTCTAGCGTTTATATCTAAGATATTTTTTTACCAAAACTATAAGGGTGTTTTTATTAAAATATAACCTTCTCTTAACAATATAAAATAAATAATTTTGTTTGCGTAAAATGTTCAAAAGATAGGCGCGAATCAAAATGGCATTATAAAATACAGCGTTTGCAATTTTCCTTGGAAAGAAAAAATAAGTTGGCTCGGTCTTCTTACTACATATGTATAAATGAGAAATGAGAGTACTTTTCGATTTCTGACAATGGCCACGAAAATTTTAAGATTTTTAATAATTTTTTTCGCAAACATTTCGAGCGCACATCTACATGGGTATTAAAAGCGAAAAAAATTATTAAAAATCAACGCGAACTCTTAGCCACTTAAAACTTGCACTTTATGATACTAAAATTTAATGGTCTATAAAACTGCATATCCAAAATTTTTTGAGAAAAAAAAATTAATTTTTTGTTTTGGTGAAAATTTTTTTTAAAACATTTAAAATTTTTCTTGTGAAATTTTGTTTCGTTTTGGGTGAACTCTACAGTTGTTTTAAAGTAGTTTTTGTTGTGTAAAATTTATTAACTGGAACAGGAGAATCGATCTTCTTCATATTTGCCACTATTTCTGCATTTTGCACTACAAAATTTTATGTAAACAAATAAATAATCAAAAATCGGGCTCAACTATTCTCTTGAAAATTTTATGACCTTTCATTAAAAAAAAAATGAATTAAATGGGTTGAGAAATGAAGGCTCCAATGAATTATGAACATTTAATTCTATTTATTGACCACTGTGCGACGGTGTTAAAAATGGGTGATATCAGGAAACAGCCACGCCTACTTCTCATATAGCGGTATTTTTTTACATAACAAAAAATTAGATATTTCCGTAATTGGAAAAGATGAATTGCCCAATGTCGGTATTTGGCTTCCGAGGTCCCTACAGGGTTGTGCCGAAGATTTGAAAAAGAGCGTCACAACGCACAATAGTAGCTTTGTTCCAATACTCCATGAACTTACAGGATTTTACACGAACTTACAGGAAGTTACACGAAAACTGTTCCCGTACTCCAAATTTCTCCAAAATCCTGTAAATGAGAGGGATTTTTGGAGAGTTGTGTAGAGAATGAAGTTGCAAGATTTTACCCGAACTTTTTCTTCTGGTAAACTCGTGAAAAGTGTCAGGCAATCACTGGTTGACGTTTTTACAGGAAAAATGCTTTTTTTGTTCCCGTACTTTTTGCTGTTACTCACTTTTTACTCTCACTTCAGAGAGTAATTTTGCTGTTTGACAGTTTTACAGGATTTTACACGAAAAGTATTGGATCAGAGCTGGTATGGTTTCATAAATTTTTAATGCCTTAGCCAAGCAACCTAGTTTAAGGTAGTCAATAAAAGTTGCAAATATGATTGAAATAAGTGTTTTGTTCCTTTAATCTAGGAGCACTCCTATTTTTTTTTTTTTTCAAAAAATGTACAAATTCGTATTACTGTGCGGCGCTGGCAATGACGACAACGAAAAATAAGAAAAACTAATTGTAGCAAAAACCAGATCAACACGAATCAGGGGAAAATACAAAACAATCACATACATACATATGTACGTACATTTGTATAACCATTGCATTGCTGCCTGTTTATAAAACATTTTATGTACAAACATATTACCTACGTATCTATTTTTGAGCAATGAAGCAACAAAACAAAAGAATCCCCTACACACAAAATACAAACCAAAGAAAAATTACGATGCAGAAAAGAAGAAAAAGCAAAGTCAGGCAGACATTCAGTGTTACCAAATTTTTTTTCGGAACCATCAAAAATTGCCTTTAAATCCTCATTCTTGGCATAAAGTCGTTAATTAAAAAATACGAACATAAAAAAAGATATACATATACATTTTTGAGCTAATTTTATTTAGCATATTTATTAGCGGTTCATTTCAAATAATCTTGACCCAGATTTCTTGTAATGTAGGCATCAATTTCTAAAAGGTTTCTGACTCTTGTTTTGTTCAAATTAATTTTTGAAAAAAAATGGTCCTATTTTTGCTGACGCGTGCATACTAAATGCGAAACGAATTTTCATGAAAAAATTGTATGTGGAATCGACTCTTTTGATATTGGAAATAGTTTTCCAAAAAAAAATTATGGAGAAACTTCATCAATATCGTCAAAATATGTCTTAAAGTCAAAAAATTTGAATTCCCTAAACTCTCTACCAATCTTGATCGATTATGTGTGGAAACACTTGCATGACAAATGTAAGAAATCGATTTTTTTCCAACAACTTGATGCGGTCCTTGAACGTTAGTACCTACCAAACCAAAAACTGGAAAATCTTTATTAACATTTTCACAAATATATCGTTAGCTCTTACTCTGTTTTTAGTCAATTTTCTTAGTATGCACTTACATAAATATTAAACAAAAAACTAAAACTGATTCAAAGTAGTATGTGTGTATAACGACGGGTAGTTGAAAATCATAATTTTTAGGTACAAAATCGACCAATCGTCATTCGAATGAAAAATCGTCAAAATGACGATGGCGTCGTTAATCTGGCAACGCTGCAGACATTCAACATTCAACCTCACTGGCGTCTATGGTAACGGCTAGGAAGCCACGCTATTATACACGCTGAAAATCGTACGAGATTGAGGGGAACTGATGTTCAACAGCGCAACACGAGTTCCCCTTCGCAGCGGCATTCGCTGCTTATTTGCCATTTCACCGCAGCAGACACCCCTTCAAATATGGATGGATGTGTGCAGATATTTACGTATGTAAAAAATTGTTATGCGCCGACGGCAGTGTTGCCAGAAGAAAGAATTTTCCCCGTTTTTCGGAAATTTTGAACACAGAAGGGATGGCGGGATTAATGGCCTTGAAAACGGGGAAAATCGTACTCGCGTGTCAATAAGTATCCTATTGATATTGGCAACTGTTTTTCATTCGCTAAATATCTGTTATATGCTGATGATCTCAAAAAGATATATCACACTATCGCGAATGTTGATGATATGCACAAACTCCAGCATGATATTGACTATATCCTATCTATAGGTACTTGGTGCGCAAATAATTGTTTAAGCCTCAATATTTCGAAGTGTTTTCAGATTACTTTCTCGAAGTCATCTAATGCTTATAGTTCTTCATATAACATTTCTGGGATTCCCATGAATGTTGTCGCTGAGACTAAGGATCTAGGTGTAATATTTGACTCCAAATTTACCTTTAAAAGTCATATTAATTCAATTATTGCAAAATCTTTTTCAATGCTGGGCTTTGTTCGTCGACATGCCTCAGAATTTTCAAATCCCCTATACGTTGAAACTTTTATATACTTGCTTCGTCAGATCTAAACTGGAATATGCCGCCTTCATATGGAGACCCTACGTGCAATCAAAAATCTACCGTATTGAACGTGTTCAAAAAGTATTTCTTCGTTTTGGTCTCAGGTCACTTAACTTTAGTGAACCGTTTCCCTCGTTTAAAGCTCGGTGCCAATTAATTAATCTTAAATTGTTAGATACGCGAAGAACAATTCTGTCTCTCTCTTATTTGTATGACATTGTTCGGGGTAATGTTGATAGTTCTTGCCTCCTAGAACAAATAACATTTAATTGTCCAACAAAAAACTTCCATTATTCTCCAATCTTGTACGTTATCAGACACAGAACTAATTATGCGCGCAATGCACCCATTTTGCGGTCTTTGATTGAATTCAATAATCTTGATCGTGACTCAAATGGTATTTTAGACTTTTCAGTCTCTAAGCCAATTTTTATTCAAATGCTAAATGAATTGTTAACCTAACTTTAGTTTTAGTTTATCATTCACTAGTCTGTAAGAATCATGTTTCTTCTTCAAGCGAAAACGGTTCAACGGATCTGAGAAAAATTTAGCCCGTAGTTTGTAGCTTGGATTGAAAAAAACAAGATACTTTTTATACCGGTAAACGTATGGGTTAAAGGACATATTATTTGAATTGGTTTAACAAGGAGCAAAACGAATGTTTATTTTCACAAATCGGATGAAAACTGACTGAGGAGTTATTGAACTTTTCATGAAAAATGATTTCAGAATATTGCTACGCGCTACAAGGGGAAATTGGTGATACTGAATTTAAAAAAAATTCGCAGCTGTTTTGCCGCTTTTCCTAAAAAATAAAATCGTGGTAGGTACAAAGCTGAAATAACACTGTTGAAAATGAATATTAATATGCCACACTAATAATAATAAAAACAATATATTTTTATATGGAAGAAAACCGAAACACCTTCGGCAAAAAAAATTCTAAAAAATCAACGGTAATTCTTACAAACTTAAAAAGTGCGCACTATTATACTAAAATTTAAAGGGCCACAAAACTGTATACTCTAAAAAATTCTAACACTTCTGAGAAAAAAACTAGAAATTTTGATGAAAATGTTTTGATTTCTTTTTTAGTTGTCTACAAAGTTTTAAACTTTTGCTTGTATAAGTTTTGTTAGGGAATGATCTACATATATTTTAATTGAAAATTCTTAAAAATTAATAAATAAACAAAAGTGGAAAACAATAACATTTTGAATTTAGTCAAAAATGATAAGTCCGACACTGTACATACATACATATGAAAAATTTTAAGGTAATTCTTTTTTATTTTTAAAATTACTGCACTCTTCGTACGTTACTACATACAATGTGTACCTATGTAATGAAGTGAATATGAATGAGTTAAGAGCAAATAAAATTGCACCAATTGATTGCACGATACTGTCTGTGCCTGTAGTACAACGACTGGCTTGAATTAGAAAGTCACATGATAGAGCGAAAACGTTGTAAATAAATTGCAGCCAAGTTGAAGTATAGCTGGATGAATGCTCATACATATGTATGTACAAATGTATGTAGATTTGGCAATCGCTCATCGAGAGTTGTTATTAGCGAGATGGAATTCTCACCATCCTTATAGGAGTATGCAAATTCCTAATACCCACTGTGCTCTTCAAACAATCGCTAAAGTAAAATATGTGCATATATATACATATATATACTTATGTACATACATATGTATTCGTATATAAGTGCAGAGAAAGTTCAACATTTAATTCGCTTAAAACTTGTTTGAATTATTACGCGGAGTAAACTCTTAATTACGTACATACGTACATACATAAGTGATATAGTACACCATTACGAGGTGCTAAATATACATACAATGCGATGACCTTTGCGAAAGCCATATACATACATACATACATACATATACATACTTCTATGGATATGTATATATGTACTTTTGTTTATATAGCATGAAAGTCGTTTATTGCGTCGATATAAAAGTAAACAAACCCAAGTGAATTAGCAAACACGAGCATTTTATCGATAAATGTGTATAAATAACCTGTCGCTATCGAGTGTAAGCATACAGTAAGTACACAAGTATGTTTTTATGGTTGTTTATACATTAAGCCCTATCACTATATATGAAAAAAAAGTGATAACCAGACATTGAACAACCGGCCCTTAATATTGTATTATCAAAAAAATTAAATTTGAAAATAATGGTTATATGATCGAAAAAATCAAAATAAAAAATAACGACTATTTTCTGATCAAAAAAATAAAAATCTTAAAATAATGATTAGATTTGATCGAAAAAATAAAAATTATAAAATACGGATTAAATTTTAACGGAAAAATAGAAATCAAATTTTAACGGTTATATTATAATTCTTATTATAAAGATCATAACCGTTACGGTCCCTGGAATATATAGAACTATTATCATTTCTCATAAACTTTGCAAGTGTATTTTTAAGCTTCTTACTGTTGATTACAGGGTAACGTTTTCAGAAAAAATATTATAACTTCTTAATTTGACATGACAGGATAATCTTCTTTTGGAAGCAGTATGTAGGCTTTTTTAATACCTTTAAAACGATGTATCATTTATTGAAATCGGACATCAAATAAAGTTATAGGAAAAAAAATCGATTTACAGGTTACACCCTACACTTTTTCTCGACATAAGTTTTCAAATAAAACTCACTTGAATAAATATTTTTTTGTGAAACGTCCCAATGTGCATACAGTGACTTAAAAAAGTGTTCACATATATAGTTTTTTTAATATTGTTATGATTATCCTTTTTGATACTCGATGATTTCCCAAATCCTTCGGGACGTTTCACTGGATTGTTAAATAAAAATGCCCAAATTGCAAACTTCATCGTACAACAAACACTTTACAATACTTGGTAACTTCAAATTTACTTATCGCTTGCTTATTAGCAACTTAACTCGTAGCTTACCGCCTCACAACTGAACTTTTTGCTTTCTGATTTATGACTGATTCTGTGCGCTTTAGCCATTACAAACCCGTGGCGCTTCGCACTCATGGCAACTCTAGAAGGCTATTATCGAAATTTCTCGTTATCGATTACACCCGTCCTTCTCTAGAACCATCTGCCATTTTTCTGTTTTGCTTTGATCTGCCATTCGTATTTGTAGTATTCGCCACACTGCCCTCCATCTAAGTCTTATCGTAAGGATCAGACATACTTGCTGTTCCAAACGTCACAGGCCTCTCCAGGTGGACCACCTTCATCTTGTTTTTCGGTCTTCCAACGGCATGAATTCGATACATCACGTCATTCAGCCACTTGGACACCTTGTACGGTCATTCTTAGCCTTCTTTAAGCTGCGGCTTGTACAGCAACGCCAGATTGCCTTCCAGGAAACCCCCATGGTTCGATGCTTTACTGGTCCTTGCTTCCGTATCATCCCTTGGAATGCACCGTCTCGCATGGTCGTGGTTATGCTGGTCACTAGTGTTGACCTGAGCATGCCCTTTCCCACGTGCATCTTTCCGCCTGATTTATGCCGCTTCTGCACCCTCTGAAGTGTTTTCTTGGTTCTCAGGTGTACACCTTGTGTACCTTCGTGTAGGTCGTTAAGGACGTCCGGAATTCTTGCCTTTGGAGAAACCAATAGACTTCAAATGTATCGGTATTCTTCACTTTCCCATGTCCGATGCAAGAAGCCAGATATCAGCTTCAAACTATCCGATTGTGGCCAGTGCTGCATCTTCTGCCGATTTTATGGCCACTGACCGGACGTGCATAACCTTTTCCTTTGCCTCAGGTTCTACTGCTTGCTTGTGCTTCCTCTGCTGACCACGACCTTTCCCTGGAAACTTCGGTGCACGCCCATAGTTGCCACGGCTACTGCGATTTCCGGCTTACGGCATATCTATATTGGAACATGGTTCAGCGGTTCTCTTACTGCCGGAAAAACTGCCTGTCGAACATTTAATTGGCTTGTCATGACCACTTCCTTTTTGCAACTTCCTCTTTTTCTTTGGATTAGCGGAACGGGCACGCTTTTCCTCTACAGCCGTACTGCTTCCATCCCCTTTTTAAACAAATTCTGCCAACTAACCGCTTTCTTCGTTGGTGGAATCTGCTGGACTTCCTCTAAGATCAACCGTTTGCTATAGTACTGGTTGTCATCACCAAACCTAAGAGGCACTTCCCTGTCGTGATGTCAGGATCATTCTCTTCAGGTCGATCTTCATGCCTTGGCCAAGTAGGAAGTCCACACCAATGATAACTTCATCCCCAATGTCTGAGACTAAATTCTTATTATACGCTGCCACATCCCCGATTATGACCTACTTCGCTCCATGTAATGGTGCGGATTCCCGTAGTCTCGTTAGCTTTTTGATAGCTGTTTTCCAGATCCATCTGGTAAATCTACCGCCTGTGCTCGCTACCATAACACCTATCCACGGCACCCACTGCATCGTAGTAGTCCCTTTCACACTACGGAACAGTTTACAGGTCCTTTTAATGCTACAAATAGTGCAGCGGCTTTGTCCTCCATGCTCCACTTGTTTGCTGTGGCCGTAGTTTCGAACTTAAAGACCTGGAAAGGGATTGTGCCGTCAAAGGATGAAGTTTTTACCTTGGGAGCGTTTATTGAAGTGGCTGGACGATTCAATTGCAAATCACGGATACGACCTTCCAGCTCATCTACCTTAGCCTCGACTTTATCCTGCTTCTCCATAATTATCGCTTCGATTTTACCTTGCTGCTCCTCGATTTTATCGTTCATCTTCGATTTTGTCGTCTTTTTTGAGTTTGGCGTTATCTTTCACTAAATTATCTTGGAGTAGCGTTGACTTTTGCGACATGTGTTCCTTCTGTGCTTCCTGCTGTACTTCCAGCTGCGATGACATGTATGTTTTGTGTGCTTCCAGCTGTGCTGAAATCTGTTACGATTATCTTTTGATCCTCGATGATTTCCCAAATCCTTCAGGTTCGTTTCACTGGATTGTTAAATAAGTACACTGAACTTACATTACAACTAACTGTATTGCACAACAAACACTTTACAATACTTGTTAAGGAAATTCTTATTTACAACACTTTAAAATACTTAGTAACTTCAAATTAACTGATCGCTTGCTTATTCGCAACTTCACTGATAACTTTCCGCTTTACAACTGGACTTTCTGTGCGCTGTAGCAACGCCTTTATGGAGGGTTCAGCAACTATAAGAAACCTATTTTCATGTTGTACTGGACCCTACCTACAACCTGCACCCAGTTTTGTTTCGGGTGTATTTCGTGACTTTGTAGCACCGAGTAGTTTGTTACCGTTTTTATTTTAATAATGTAATTTAATTAAAATTCTTGTTCTCTATTCTGAGAAAGCTGTCAGTCCGTTGCGGCCACTGACGGCGCGCAGGTGGTTAAGTAATCAAAATTGGACTTAGGTGGCAAAGAGTTAAAAATAAAGCGGAATATCCGCAACATCTCTGGTACGTATTCAATTAATAATTGGTAATTATTGAATATCTGTATTTACCTGTGCTAACTGGAATTATTTTACGTTGTTTTTTTTTTTTTATAAAAAAAAAGAATTTTAGCATGATGTCGCATCATGGGTTTTGATTGTGGGGTTGTTGTAGCCGTCACACATACATACGTTATTTTTATGCGATTTTTGTTGTTGCGGCGAATTTGCGTTAGTTTTGTTTGTTGGTTCGTAGAACGTTGTTTTTGCATCATTGACAGATTTTTTCAGGCAGCAAGGGGACAAAAGAATAGAAATTAAATGAAAGGGGAAAATTTTAATTATAGACAACAATGCGTTTTCACATGAATTTAGATTAAAGCAAAAATTAAAATTAGCAAAAAATTAATTGTGTCGGTATTATTTTCATTTCTTTTAGTATCAAAGTCGTGCAAACACGCCCAACAGAAAGAAAGAAAACGAATTACACGTCTTGCGTCGCACCGTTATGTAAAACACGTTTATTGCACTGCACACAATGTGCGATTTTCTTTTTAGACATTAATATAAACTGCATTTTCACACTTTCCGGAAAAATAACTACTAATGCACAGGTTATTTCCATGCTATACAACTTCGCTTCGTTGCCTTGATACATACATATTTATGTACTTAATTCCCCTCCAAGATTTCCCTGCTAAAGCAACCATTCATTTTTCAACTTTTTGCTTTACGAGGCCACGCAGACAATATAAAATTGAAAAAAATGTCGAGGGCCCACATCCGTCAGACGGTCACACCACGTTTCCATTTTCATTTCTAGTCTATATTAATTGCCATGTCTCAATGCATAGGCACTATTCTTATTACTTACTCAAACACACAAACGCACGCCCGTTCTTTATGCTGAGGTTAATTTCACTTCAACTAATCACTTGAAATCAACTGATTTCTAGTTTATTTTCACAAAAGTAAATAACTAAACTTTTAATATGCGTTCCCTTTTAAAATATTATTTTCAGACATAAACAGCGATCACTCTCGGCCACGTTAGTTTTAGTTCTGAATCATTTCATTTGCTGCTTCGTATGTTTTTCATCATCAAACGCTGTCGTCTGTCGTCGTCGTCGAAGTCGACGGCGCCGCGCTTTCCCCTTCGCAATCAAACAACTACCGTTCTCACACCCCTCAATTCCTAACATTGTCGCTGTCGACGTCCCTGGCTCTACGAGCTTGTTGTTCTTGCTATTCGCCCACTTTCTCCTTTGATTGCATTTTTGTTTTTACATGTAATTTATTTTTCGCTGCTAGTGCTCTTTTGCGGGCACGTCATCAAAAAGGGGCGCCGAAAAAGCAAAAACCACAAATGCAAGTCGTGCAAAATATAATCAGATATTGTTTATGCCCACCTCTTGTTATGATGGAGTCGTATTTAAGCTTTGTATTTGCATTTAATGATTTTTAATTAATATTTAAAAAGAATTTATCACTTTTTCACACTCTGCAAAAGGAAAACGTCAAAAGCATCAAAACTGATGTTTTTGAGACTTCAACGTCTCTGCTTCACAAATGCTGCCAGATTCTATCGAAATTGTTTATGGAAATGAACGCCGCCAGTTGGTTTCGATTACGTGTCCTTTTTGCCTGAAATTATGATGTCATACTCAAACAAATTGTGAAATCAGGATATTCAATTTTCAGCTGTTGATTGCCCAATGATTTCGGGTTATTGTTATATTTAAACACACTTATAGTCAAACGTCTAAACTTTGTTTTAAAACAAAACTTACAAATTTCCGAGAACTAATTTATTGCTAAATTCGGTTTGAAGTATGCACTTGCATATGCAAAAAACTGTGGATGGCGTGGCCGGATATGTACTGATGAGGGTTACTTTTTTAAAGCGTCGAACGCCGCTAATACAGAAAGGAGTTGTACGAAAAAATACCGTGGATGGTGTAAACTGCCCACACGGAAAGAAGTTCTATGTAGAAATACTGTATCCGTATATACATTTTCTCTGTCAAAATGGTACTTTTACCCCGTTTTCTAATGGTTCGACAGGGGTCTGTGGAAGCGTCCGAGGGGAAATGTATGATTTTTTACAAAATTTGAAGTGTGTTCTTTTTGGTGAGTGGGATATCAGGAGCCATGCCTCGTCCTCCACCCCACACTAACCCAAAAACAATGGGCAATGATTTTCAAAGAGTATTTTTACTAAAAGACATTTTAATAGCTTAATTTCAACATATTTCATTTGACCATCAATTTATGTTAAAAAAAAAAAAATTTGTAGTATCAGGCATCATCTGGTAGCGTTGTACGCCCAAACTGTACAAAACAAAACAAATTCACGTATGTGTGTGTACAACAACAATGCCAACAAATAAACTTGTTTATTTTTTATATTCGCGTCCTGTCATTTTTGAAAAGTGGCGTGATTCTGCCGCGAGCAGAGCGCATGCTTATTGGCGGAGTGAATGAGACAGAAGTTGTTTACGAATATGCTTGCGTTGTTGCCAGATTTTCATAAGCTCTTCGAAGCTGCTAGATGTGCAAACAAAAGCCAACCATTAGGATCTCAGCATATTTATCATTCAATCAAATTAGCCTTGCTATTACCCAATTCTTGAGTACGCTAATGATTAAATGGGCTGTTAGAATTTTTTGTCAACAAGCAAAGCTAAAAAGACCGGGTGGCCATCAAAAAGGCAAAACCCCCCAAAACCATTCGTTCCAAAGGAATATGCATACTAATTCTAACTAAATTGGGTCCGGTGGGGTAAGACTATTTCAGGAAAGTCCTCATTCTGTCACTGACCATCTTTGACTATCTCTGTGGAAATCAGGGAGTTCTCCCACTATTCAAGCCGGGAAAACCAGCCAACAAATGGGAGTCTTATAGCCCGATAACACTCCTCTCCCCTGACAATGAAGACCTTGCTATTCCCGCTCTTCACGTGTCACTGGGGCATCCGCATGGCTTGCGTATAGTAAATATCACCACCACACACTTAACGTCATAAACTCGGGGCCTTAATCGCATCCGCCCCTCTTAAAGGTCAGTCACTCCCCATTTTTCCGCCCACGCAGTCGCAATTTCCCCAAGGTTCCCAGTAATGGAACATAATATAATAATGCGAAGCAAGCAGTTCCTAGTCGGTTACTATCGACGTCAGCAGCCGAACAGACACCCTTTGGAAGCCGAACTTCGGTAGGCACAGCAGTATGAACTGAATGACGAGATACAAGATTACATATAACAACCACTGTAGCCGCCGCTGTACATACAAGCAATTAATGACATTCACACAGAGACTATCACCACCTTCACCAACTCTCGTCCCATGAATGCAGTCATCGAAGTTCAACCACCACCACCCATTGCAGCGGATAGGCTTCAGCTGCCTGGAGACCCGCGATACTTTGGCGCAACTACTGGTCCAGACTCAGCCCGGATGTATCCAACGTATTTTTTTTTACTACTAGTGAAGGTTCAACGCATAAGACAAACCCGCGCTTTACATGCTTCCTCAGACCCACTCAACTTCTCTATCTTTGGTCCGACCCAGTCAAGACCGAGCGTTTCCTGGAACTACCGTTAGTTGAGCTTTATGACCGACATATTGTATTTGCATCCTTATCCAACTTGGAAAAGGTAGAACAGCGGAAGGATAATCCCCCCGTAGATAGCGCATATGACGGGGTCACACTTCTTTTTTGTTGGGCAAAGTGCACTTAAACATTGACTCCGTCGTCTTCGACTAGACGCTCGGGCTAATGTTGTTGTAACAGCATACAAATTCCCCAAACAGTTTTTGGGGAATAATGCTGGTGAGGGTCCTTGGCCAGGTAGGCGAAGAGGTGCGTGGTGACTGTCCGCATGCCGGGTACGAATTGGGGATATCTGGGTTCAATCTGCTCAGGTAAGAGTTTAACCTGGTGCAGTATCCGCAGCGCAGTTGTGCCAGCGTAGAGCGTGTCTCCCGAGGCAGACGAAGTTCGATCTCGTCTACGTCCGGTAGTTGAGTCCACAAAATAGAACTAAGAGGTCTGGAGGGCTCCGCATCAAGCGGAGTGTGTAGCTTCATCCACTGCGTCCTGCTGGTCCCAGGCGACCACACGGGCGCTGCATAGTTTGAAACCCACTGGCCAATTGCATTGTATGTTGCCAACGGTTCTTTGCCTTTGCCCCAGGTGCTGTCGGCTAGTGACTTGAGGACCTTGCGGCTTTGTACTCTATTGACAATTACGGTTGTGTGCGTCGAGAAAGAGAGCAGACTATCGAAGATGACTCCGAGTATTTTCGGGTAGTTTACCGTCGGGATTGGTTCGCCGTCGACGTGAATTCCCAGTTGTAGCCTGGCCTCTTTTGTCCAGGTGGTGAAAAGGGTTGCCGAGGATTTAGTAGGGGAGAGGGTTATTCTCCTTACAGTGAAGAAGCGGTATCGGTTCGAAGAGATATCCGTTTACTTTCGACCACAAGTCATCAATTCCACTCCCTGTCGTCATTACCGAGCAATATTCAGCATAAGCGATGATGGAGACATCCTCTGGTGGTTAAAGGTGAGTGTGTTGCGTTGTTCGGGTGAGCCAGGATGGGCCGTGGAGGCTGCACTGGTGTGCGGGGAGACCGGCGTGTGGTTGCTGTGGCAGCCGCATTGGCTGTTCGGCCTGAACGGCACGGCGCCACAAATGACGTGAACCACTGCCGGTGGGTTCTAAGTCCCGAGCAGGCACTGATTTGACTCCACCCGTTATATGAGGTACACCTGACAGATGGAGTTGTGGTGTAGACGTCTCCGGCATATGCAACAGGTGTATGTTTCTGGGCAAGGGTTTCTCGATGCCGGCCCTGGGCCGTAGAATGCGGAGCAGATGGTGCCCTATATTTGAGAGATTTCACCGATCTAAACAGTGCATGGTGATTTATTATAAAATATTTAAAATATTTTTTTCGATCTGGTTTTTTTTTTATTTTTTTTTATAAAAATATTGTTCGTGCTTTAACCAAAACCATATAAGCCAAACTTGACGTTCCCACGACAGTCGGGTCTACGTAACCGGAACGACCCAGATTCATATCTGGCCAAGGACTGTCACTCCCGCATCATTCCCCAAAAACTCTTTGGGGAATTTGTATGCGGTTACAACAACAACAAGCCAAACTTGAATTTTCATATACATTTTGAACTTTTTGATCTTTTTTAGAAAATTTTTAGGTACGCAATAACATGGCTCATGAAATTCTAGTAAAACAAGGAAGTTTTAAGAGGCTAAAAATCACGTTGATTTAAAAAAATTTTTTCTGACTGCTCTTGCGATTTTTTCATATAAAAACATTGTAAATATTAAAAAAAATTACAATGCACAGAAGTATTTTGCATTCCTTTTTGTTGCGATATTTAAAATGTTTTTCATGGTAAATTTTTTAAGTTATTTTTTTATGAAAACATAGCATTTTCTACAATTAAAACCATGTAAATCAAAACTTCAAACTTTGAAGAAAAATAAGGAAAATTCATGACGGTGTTGAGCATTTTCTTCCATACAAAAAAATTCGTTATAGCAAAAAAATATCAAAAATCAACGAATTTTTTCAGCGAATTGAAATTTGCACTTTGTTATACTAAAATTGAATTGGCTTTAAAACTGCATACTGGAATTTTTTGTAGAAAATCTAATTAAAAAGTTCGAGATTTTGATGAAAATTTAATGAATTCTCCTTATTTTTCTTCAAAGTTTGAAGTTTCGATTTACATGGTTTTAGTTGTAGAATGTGCTATATTTTTATAAAAAATTAACGGAAAAAGTTGATCATGAAAAGCATTTTAAATATCGAAAAAAAACAAAACAAAATACTGCTGTGAGCCACTGTATATACGTATGCTCAGGGCCATCAAGAGAAAATCCGTGCAATTTTCTTAATCAAATTTATCAACTTAGCGAAATATTTTTATTTTCCAACTAAATTTTCGAAAAACCCGGGCCACTGAAAACTCCGTGCCCGGGGGAAAACACCCTCGACCCCCTCTAGACGGCCCTGAGTATGCCCTATATGCTGTGGCCAAATACCACCGTTCATTCTCATATTTGATGACTTGTCTCAGAACTCAATCAATGACTGGTTCCTACAAACAAAGAGAAAAATTCGCGCCTGTATACATTTAGCGCTTATTGATCACAAGACTGCATCGATGGAATAAAAATTTGTATACATATGTATGTATATACATGAAAGTACAACTTTTAAACGCCTTGAGGAATACGAAAAAGAAAACATTTAACGTATTTTGGTTACACACAAAAAACTTTCATTATATATTTCACTTCGCTTTTAATTTATTCAAATTAAGTATGAAATCTTATGTACTTTTAATGCGTCAACTTGCATAACGTTGTTGTAATTTTATAGAACTCAAGAAATAAAAGAGTAAATTTCTTAATTTCACCTTTTTAATAAAATGTTAGCCATACATATGTATTTACATAGTCATTTTTTTTTTTGCAATGTATTGCAGTTGCACACGATTTGAAAACAGCATACACGGTTTTTGTCAAATTTTGTGATTTACCGCATGAGAAATAATGATTAATTCATTATGTAAAGTGCTATCTTGTGAATTTTTTTTATACATATTCCATTGTATGTTGTTTTTAAGGCAAAGTAAATGTTTTGCAATGTGTGAAATGCTAACGCCTGTTAACAAAATATCTAAAAGTAATCCAATTGATGAACTTATTAAAGAATGCTTATTGATTGAATGTTTATAACCTATGTAAAACAATACTCCATTGCTGCCGTAACATTTAGTTTGGGTCAGACAAGAGTCATTGTTAGCTTAAAAATAATAAATTTTTTATTTACTTTACTATTCATTTTCTGAATATTAACTCTAATTACCGCCAACAAAATCATCATCAAGCCTTTCACGTTTAATTTCCGTACTATTATTACCATCCGGCAGTATGCATTCGTCCAATGGCGTATTCCGGCCCTCATTATTCTGCGTTATCACTATCACTTTAGCAGCAGCAGAGGCCCGTGTCATACGCTTCGGTGCAGTTGATATGGTGACAGCCGAGCGTGTTGTTATCGTTTCAGACGTGGGTGTGGTGTTAACGGCCGAAGTGCTGGTTGGTGTTGTGTTGCTTGTTGTCAGATGTGGATTACGAGTCAAAGTCGGTAAACGCCGGGTACTTGGTGGAGTTGCTGTTGCTGTTGGTGTTCTAGATGAGACTGAGCCGATTTTTGTTGGAAGCTGCAAAAAAAATTAGTTTTTAAAAATTGTATAGTAGGTTTCCAACTAGTGGTTTTTCTGCGGAGCATTAACCTTTCGCGACACACATATGTACTAGCATTATGAAAATTTTACAATTGTCAAAACTAATAGTAAACTACTGGAAAATTGCAGTAGTCCAATACTTGGCACAAACTGTAAAACCAAGTTCAAATTTCAGAAGTTCGCTTGATGTAAGATTTCAAGACAGCCAGTTTTGAAACACATTTCTACGACAGCCAGTTCTAGGTAGTGTAATGAATCGGGTTTTAAAAGGGCTTCCGTCAAATGCAACTCCTGCTTTGACTGTTGCTACTTTCGACAATGCTCTGGCCTAAGTACCACCCGTGAGTGAAGAAGTGACTGAGAGAGCGGTCCCCTTACTGACACTCGGAAAAATAACCAAGAAAGGTGAGACTGATTGCCCTATAACAGATTAGTGCAGACATTTGAGACCTTCAACTTTGCGTTTCCGAAAAATGCATGGCACCACTAAAGCACTTACGCCATATACGGCAAAGCTTGTCATTCCACCCAATTACAGGATATTGAGACAGTGTCTCTTCAACCGGGACTAACGAAGTAAACGTGCGAATTATCTGAGCGGTCGAACGTCGTCAGTACTCTTTCGAGATCAACAGTGTGCTCCAGAGGGTGATATCCTCTACTCACGACAATTCAACTTCCATAACTTGGAACTTCCTCAGCCACCAGATGGAGATTCACTAATCTCATATCCTGATGTCTGCTCCATATTTGCTTTTGGCAATGCCTTTAATGACCTATGTTTGAAAGTAGACGGTTATCTCTCAGATCTTTCTCGTAGATACGTCGGAAGGCATTTCTAGACCCAGACTTTCATCGCGCAACCATTGGACCCTACATTGACAAAGACATGCATCAAGAGATAATCACCACCTTCATCAACTCCCGTCTAGTGAATACAGTAATCGGAATTTAGTCACCACTCATCGCAGATGAATATATTGAGCTTTCTCCAGAGACTCGGGTAAATACGGCGTAATTAAGGTCTGGTACTGTCGAAGGTTGAACTCTTACTTACCCACACTACTTAACACCAATCACCTCTTCACGTGTCTTTAAATCTAAACATACTGGACTTAGAGAACCAACAAACTCTGTAACAGAAACGTAACATCCAAGTTGATCTCCTGCAGCACATGGTACAAGGCAGGGATTACTGTTCTCTACCTACTAGGCTGTCGACCGGTCTATAGTATCTCACAGATCGGACAGTACTTCAAGACTAGACCGCGAGGAGGAATATCAATTACTGCGAGTCTGTCGGAATTCGGCGCAATAGCATTTTTTTATGATCACCCGCCACTCATCGAAAAAGACTTACGAGAAAGATGATCTACACTTGCTCACTTTGAGTATCAGTACACATAGTTCTTCAGCGATAATGTCTCCAGAGAATTTAGCCTTCGCGCTTGCCACCCGACCAGGTCTTTTTTGGCAAATCAATGGCGCTTCGTTTCGATGCAGAAGATTGGTAGTGAGTTGGGATCTTTCAACGCTTGCATAAGACATACGCCGTAATGCCGACATGAGGTGGCAACCTGTAGTCGTTTTGTAGTGGCACTACCAAACCCGGCCTAGATCGGTTAGTCCACCAGTGGTTGTCATCAAGCTCAGCAAACGGTAAGCCCTGGAGATG
Organism: Rhagoletis cerasi; assembly: GCA_029783565.1. Taxonomy (NCBI): domain Eukaryota; kingdom Metazoa; phylum Arthropoda; class Insecta; order Diptera; family Tephritidae; genus Rhagoletis; species Rhagoletis cerasi. The sequence continues at coordinate 17,400 of JAPVRG010100217.1, read as the reverse complement.
ATCTATTTCGATGGAGTTTGACCAATGGTAAAAGGGTGTTTTGAATTGGCAGATAAAGAGGGGGAGCCCTTAGAAGCCGGATATGAATTTGGTGTGTCGGTATCGAGTCTGGATAAGTACGACTTCCAACAACTGTAATATCCAGACATTCGCTGGGCCAGAATAACGCGGGTCTCTCAGGCAGCTGAAGCTCGCCGTCTGCAATTGGTGGTGACCGCGCTCCAGTAACGGCATTCATGGGAAAGAGTCCCACGGCGGTCGGGTCTACGTAACCGGAAAGACCCAGATTCATATATGGACAAGGACTGTAACTACCGCATCATTCTCAAAAAATCGTTGGGGATTTGTATGCGGTTACAAAACAACAACGCGTGTCATTAATGTGGGTGGTGTTCAGGCGACTGCAGAAAGCATCCTGTCATGTCCGGAGTGCGGCACTCTGGCAAGTCCCATGACCAAATAGACGCGGCAAAATTCAGAACCGGTTGGCAAACTGCGTTTTATGTTCCCAACAACGTGTCTTTGTTCAAAGTGCTTCCGGTGAGCGATTTGAAAACATTGTTGCGGCTCTGTACTTCGATGAGTTTGCGGGTTATTTACCAGCGGAATTGGTGTACCATCGACGTGGATGCCTAATTGGAGCTTGACCTTCTTCGTCTAGAGAGGTGGTAAAAGGGCGCGACGTTGATTTTGTCGGCAGGGTTACTCTTGGCAGTGAAGAAGCGAGAAAGTTCGTAGAGGTAGCCATTTACCTTCGAGCCAGGTTATCCCTACCATTGCCGGACGCCAATATAGAGAAATCGTCAGCATATGAGATCAAGGAATCTCCCTCGGGTGGCCGAGGAAGCTTCGAAGTGTATAAGTTAAACAACAGCGGGGATAGGATAACACCCTGTTGGACCCGTTCCTTAATCCGCCTTGGTTTGTATGTTTGATCTAGAAAAGTTACTGATGACTGCCGTCCACTTAGATAATTCGCTGACCACCGGGAGAGAGGTAAACTCAATTTCTTCTAGTAGCGTGGAACGACAGACGATGGCAAACATCTTTGATAACTCCAACGTTACTGGGACTGTTCTTTGTGTGACTATGGCATTAAATGTGTGCACTTTACGGAAGCCATGCAGATGATTCGCTGGGGTCAGGTGACACGTGAAGTACGGAAGCAGCAGGGCCTCGTGTCTTCACTCCTGGGGAATGGAGAATTATCGGACTATAAGAATATCCTTTGTTGGCTGGTTTCCACGGTATTGATAGTGGAATTACCCTCCCTATTTTCCACATATCTGGAGTTATGAGCAAAGAACATAGAAAACAAAGAAGGTGCATAGTAGTAGATTACGATCCAACAAAACTCGGCTACGTACTGCTGCCTTCAACAGCAAGCAAACAGCCGAGTGGTGAGTACGTACCCGCGATTTGTTGGATCGTAATCTACTACTATGCACCTTCTTTGTTTTCTATGTTCTTTGTTATGAGGGTGACCTACGACAAATTGAGGGCCTTGGTGTGGTAATCTACTTCCGCCGGACCCAATCTTTTTAGCATTAGCATGCATATTAAGTCGGGATCAATGGTTTTGGAGGCTTTCGCCTTCCAGATCGCCACCCGAACTTCACCACCGGTGAGTCAGAAGAGCACTGTTGGCAGTTTGTGCAGCCTCCTGATACTGGACGTTTGGCCTTATCTACCGAACGATTCAGCGTGAAATGTCTGCTAAAATAGCGCACGCATCGCTTCTGCTCCGACGAGGCGTGACCATTGAATGAAATTTCTACTCTGTCGTCACGTCTAGTCTGCTATACGTACGCATGGGTTGAAGCGTGCCGCTGCAACAGTGACTACCTTACGCAACTAACGTTCGCCAACATGTGCGCTTATGGGTGTGGGAAGGGCGGCAAAGCTGCTCTCGGCAACTTCCGCTGGTGGGTTTCATTGAAAGAGATGATTATGGGTAAATGGTCTGATGCAAGCGATAGCATAGATCCCCACGTTATGCGCTTTGTCAGACCTGCGCCAGCTATTGTTAGTTCAGGCGAGCTGCTCCAGCTACCCACAATCCTGGTGGGGGCGTAGTCATTCATTGTGCAAAATGTCGAATCGTCTATCGGCTCAGCCAAGTGTATTCCCCATGTTCGTTTGACAGGCTTGAATGCCAAAAATCCGGGTGCACGTTAAAGTCACTCACTACCATACAGTTTTCACCTCTGAAGAGGGCACCTATATAAGGTTGATATCCTGCCGAGCAGCATGGTATCTGTATGTGAACGTTAAATATTTCTAACTGGACATCGCCCGACCGGAAAGCTGATGGTATCCCTGCGGTCGATGTCTCCCGAGACGATACTGCACAGTTTGGCGCAGGATGAAGGCTAGGCCTCCGAGCGATACGTACGGAGCACATTCTAGGCGGCGCAACTTCATTTCTTGTATCGCAGCTACGAATATGTCACGCCGTCATAAAGACGGTTATCTCTTCGATCTTGTTCTGGAGTCCGTTGCGCGCACATGTTCGTCGTTTGTGGCCAGCTTTATTAAGAGTAAACCAAGACAGTGTAGTACCGTAACGATAGCGGTTTTACTCGATCAAGAAGGAGTGTTTCAGCGATTTTTGATCTTCAAAACTTATGCACAGTAAAAAATTAATATATCACCGGCGAGCGAGACTACATAGTCAAATTGGATAGAAATGAGTCGCTTAATTAGAATTTGAAGTTAGAATTCAAAAGTTTACTCGTTTTTCTCCTAACCTCGAAAAATGTACTATTAAAGCACCAAAAATGCTAACTTTTCTGATTTCAGTTATTGTGGGTACTCGTAATTTTCCCTTAACTTATCGCATAGTTTTATAGAAAAAATTTAGTACTTTTTTCTTAAGACAAATCTGGAAGTACTTTATTTTTACAAGCTTTTATTTAACTTGCTTTGTATGTATGTTTGTTTGGGTCAAATTTTTCAACCGATTTTTAACCAGCTTACCGATGAGCTAGAGATTTGAAACTTCAAATGGGTTAGAAATATATGACAATGCATTATGTAAGATGAACTTATCCGCAGCAAGAGGGTGCAGGAGTCTAGTGCAAGGAAATAACTCCACAAAAAATGTAGCCGATAGGTGGTGCGAGGGTCGATATATTACGAAAATCTGCACCTGTGGTCTGATTTATTTTATATTTATATAACTTACAAAAATTTAGGGGAACCGTTAATTTCCTCATGATCCAATGATCGGATATAAACCAAATTAGATCTATCCAAAGGATTCATGAACGATTCGTTTACAGACGAATACTTAAAAAATTAGCTGATTTATACGTAGCCGGGACGATTGCAATGTATTCGACGTAAAGCAAGTCGACGACAATTGATAGGGTTACAAAATTGCAAGCAGAGACGATATCGTCTATCGTCTTCAGACGAATCTTTCGTGCTGCTAAATTAACGTATTTCATAAGTTTACTCGCTTAGACGAATACCCCTATTATACTTCTGAGTTTAAGAGTATGCACTGGCATTTCTAACTCACCTGCCTTATAGTCACCTCACGTCCTAGGCGTGGTGTACTTCGCAACGAAACCGTTTTGACGCCGCTCAGCTGTGTTGTGCTATTGCTAGTGGTGGTTGCAATTGGTGTAGAAGTTTGCATCGGTGGTTTAGTGTAAAAGATGCGTGGTGAATCCTGAGCCGCCTTCACATGTGACAGCGATGTATTCTTTGTCGTAGTTGAGAGTATGCTAGAACGCGTAGAAACGGTTGATTTGCTCAGTGTATTTGCCGAAGATGTCATCTGATAGCCCAATAGACTATTGTCTTTATCCAATACGGCTAATTGGCTCATTGAATTTTGTTGATTTTGATGTTGCTTTTGTATTTGCTGTTGTATAGTGGTGGTGCGTGCCACAGTGTTGGTTGTCGGCGTTGTGGTGGCTTTCGAAATCGATTGCATTGCTTGTGGTGTAGTCGGCTTCGGTGTACCGAGAGCAGACGAGATGGGTAAAAGGCTGATTTGTGAAGCATACTCATCTAGCAAACGCACAGCGCACTCGACATCTTTGGGCGTGAGCGATGTTGAATTGATGATGTTGTCAATAATGGTTTGTCGGTCGGAAAATGAGAGCATTGCTACACGATAGTAGTACTTTTTGAGACGTGCGTCGAATTGGCGTACACTGGTGCGCAATAACGAACGTTGATAATCGGACATCTGCATTGCCGATGTTGTTACCGGTGTACCACCCAGTGAGCTATTTATTGGCAATGCCAATGCTGAGGTGGATGCAGCTGGCAACAACTTTGGCGTAATAATTGTTGTTGCTGGCAAATGTTTCTGCAGTGCCGTAATAGTTGGAGTGAGCGAAGGCTTCGAAGCCGGTGTAAGTTGTGGTGTCAATGGTATGGACATTGAAGCGTTATGTGCGCCACTAACAACCGCCAATGCCGATTGGTTGGCCGAAGCATTCGAAGCATCAGCTGTAATTTTTTCTACCTTCTGCCGTATCGAAGCTGGTATGACATTCTTGTTTGCCTCCAAATCAGCGCGCGTTATTAATTTAGTTGTCATGACAATATAAGCGGGTAACTCACGCACACCAGCCTGCACTTGTGCGTGTATACGCGTAGGATCTATTGCTGGCATAGGACCGTCCAGGTTGGGACAGCAGTAGTCGAGTAGCACACATCCATGATTGCGATTATACTTGGCCGGATGTAAGAAAGAGTACAATCGTGTGCCGTTCGAATCCAATTGTGTAGGTGTGAGACCATAGTAGCCGCTTGGATCGCTCGAGGGCGTTTGATTTAGCGCCGAATTAGTGGCAGCAGCTATTGCCAACGTACGCGAAGCTAGTGAGTTGGTCGACGCCGAGTTGTCTGCAGAAGCATCTGCTACAGGACGCGAATGTATAGATTGCTGCGACTGCTGCTGCTGATCATCAACAAGCTCTTCCTTGGGTACAACTGGCGTAAACGACGCTTGAGTGTCTTTAGCAATGCCAGTCGGCAGAGACCTTTGTGTGGAACAAGAATCTGTGCTGCTGGAGGCGCTACCGCGTTTTTCGCGCATAGCTTCAGTGGCTGTTGTGCCCGATTGCTGCTTCTGTTGTTGCACCCGAGAGTTGGAAGTTGTATTTGTAGGCGTAACAGCAATGGACTTCATTGGAGTTAATAAGGATAGCTCTTCTGAGCCGTCTTGCTGGTAACCTGCATCAGCGGTAGGGAAAACTTGCCCTTCATTTTGAGCTGAATTTTGATGAAAGAGGAATAGCAAACAAAACAAAATAATATAAAATGAAATCATAAAGGAATAAATAATAAGAAATTTATATGCATAAATTATAAAGGACATTTTTTTAAATAATTAAACATAAAAAGATATTTAAATACCGGCAAAACGTTAAATTATCTTCCATAATTTAATAAATTTGTTCTAATTTTTAGTTAAAAAATTAAACAATTAAAATCAAAATCCGGTAAATGTAACTTTAGCATTGTGCGAAGCAGAAAATACAGAGCCTAGAAGAAGTAGGCATTGGTATCGATATCGCGATATCGATAAGATTGAACATATTTAAATAACGTTATAAATCTCCATTTATGTGTCTATCGATGAATATGTACATACGTACGTATATGAATGACAATAATGACGAATACATCTATAGCAAAAATCATAAACACATATATCGATACATAACGATAACGATATTGAAAATACATCGATAAACTTATCGATAATATTGCCGTGTCTAAGAACCAAGGTTTTGCATTACCAACATTTTAAAAAGTTAAATAAGTATATTAACAAATATATCGATTAAAAACAGTAATATCGATATACATACATACATTATATGCCACATATAAATATCGAGATTGATATCAATAAAAATATGGATAACAACTTTGATAAATGTGTCGGAAAATAATCATAACGAATATGAATGTAAAAATTCTGTTTATACAATGCAACCTGCTAAACGTCAAAACACTTTTTTCCGAAAATTCCAAATTTATCGAATTAAAGATAAGGAAGCGTTCGTTTTTGCTTTTTACTTACATTCCAACGTGCCTTTTTCCAAATCATTTGGAACCTTTGTCAACTTTGGTAAAGCCCCAGTAAATTTTGTCTGATCCACATTACCAACCGCTGCTGCAGTCGGTCGTGCAGTAAGAGTAGGCAATTGTGCTAGTGTCGGTGCAGGTGCTTTCAAAGCAACGCGTTTTTGCGATATGGTTGGTGCGTTGTTTTGACGGCCGAGCTTTTGAGCAGCCTCTGAGCGCGGGGCGATAACTTCAAGCGAAGTTGATATTATTTTTTCGTCGACAGCATGTTTTACTAAAGGAAAAAGATAACCAAATGAGGCGAGATTGTGGTGAATTTGTATGCCGGTAGAAAAACAGAGTGTGGTGAGAAAAGCGCTTATTCTTACCTTGCTTTTTTGCCCTATCCAAAGTCAGTTTTTTAAAGTATGAGACGACTGTGCATCGATTAACGCGTACACGCAATTTACGCAACTTCCATTTGTTATCAACTTTCTGAAGTGTTGAGTGCTGTAAATTGAAAGCAGAAAAATGTAGATTTAGGAATGGAGCCTGCAAACAAAAAATCATGCAAAACAACGCCTATATTCTTACCCTGCCGCTTTGTGGAGTGCTGTTCAGATTCCTGCGATTATCAACCGGCGTTGGCGTTCTATTGCTTCCGCGCGCAACTGGTGTCGCACGGGCCGATCTTTGCGGCAGCGATGGACGTTTAAATTGTATAGGTGTATTAGTGTCTCTTGTTGGCGACGCCTTTTCGCTGGCATCTCGCCTAGATGTGGTGGGTATTTCTTTCGCTGTTTCAAGCGCGCCACGAGTTTCTTTGCTGGTGGAAGGCACTGCATCCTTTCTCTTTCTGCTCGCATCTCTTACCTCACGTACACTTGCCGATTGTTTCACATCCTTTTCGGCGCTCACAATCACTTCACTAGGTTTAGCAGTGTCTGCTGATGACTTTAACGATCTAGTCGTTAAATTTGCGTCGTTTGAGCTGGCAAGCGCTACATCGGCTTCTGCAGCGGTGGTAGCAGTAGATGCTGACCCCTCGACGTCTGCTGATTGCACGCCTTCGCTGCTGCCTTTACTCTGCTGCTCTAGCCACTCCATGAAAGTGATTACTTTGGAACCAGGCGACTTCGTAGGCGATGCTTGTGATTTTGACACCGCATTTGACTTACTTGTACTAGTGTTACCTTTATCAACGCTGGCAGAACTTTTGCCAGCATCCTTACCATCCCCTTTAACCGCTTGTTTGCTTGTGTTGTCGCCACTTCTTGATACCTTTTGCTGCTGCTGCTGCTGCTGCTGTGGCTGCTGCTGTTGTTTCGTTTGTGCCTTATTGGTTTCAGCATCCTTAGCTGTATCCGTTTGACCACCAGCACGCAAAGATTTGCGTTTAGCCGCTGAATTCTTTTTATCTAATTCCTCCGCTTTGAGCTCTTCGGCCAAATTTACAGCCTCATGACCATCGATTGCCTGCAGGCGTCTAATGCGTTTAACCGGTATTTCTAGCGGGTCTAGTGCATCACTGGCTGGCATAGCTTTCGCGCCCTCAACTTTAGCTTCAGACCGCCGCGATGTTGCCGCGGCAGTGGTTGGACCTGCCGGTTTTGCTGCTGTTTTTTGATCCTGTTTGCGCTTCAAATCTACTGCAGCAGCTTTGTGAGTATTACTGGCGGCACTAGTAGGCTTATCCTTCGTTCTAGTCCCTGGCGCTTCCTTTATTTCGACAGCGACGCTTTGCTTTGAAGGCTGTGTTGATTTACTTACCGAATTCTCTGTTGTACCCACCGATTTGATCGACCTTTCTTGCGTATTCCGATTCGCCGGAGCCTCCTTACCGCCAGGTAATCTAGAGTGGCGTTGCGCTACAGCAGCGTCAAGCTCACCCTCACTGGCGTCGATGTCATCATTGTGAATGCGAGCTGTGGATGTTAGAAAACATTTATTTAAAGGACAAAGTAAACAAAATATATAAATATTTGTACTCACTAGACTTTCTTAAGGAGTCTAACTTTAATTTCTTGCCTGGTGACTTTTCCTTATCTAAAAAGATAAAAGTTACACAATAACTTGACATAACTATTAAAGTCTATTTCACCGCTAACTTACCATTTACTTCAGCCGTTGTGTTTGGGGTTAAATCACGTGCGCGCTTTCGTGTCGCGACTGCCGTTGGCGTTGCCGCAGCACTTCTGCTGATGGTGCTATTCAGGGATTCTCTTGCGACCTTTTGTGTCATTGTTGTCAGTGTCGTTGAAGTTGGCGTTTGATTTACGTTACGACCCTTAGGGCCTTTCTTATACAGTTCTGTAAGTAAGAAGTGCAGAAAATATCTCAGTTATAAATGAAAAGTTGTATATTGGAGTCATTTATTATTATTAGCTTAACCATTTGTGTTGCTGGGTGAATGATCGGCCGCACGTTTGCGCAACGAACGACGCGTTGAGCCTTCATGCTCCTCCTCACTAGCCGACTGAGTATGTGGTGTTGCTGGCGATCGTAATGGGGATTGTGTTTCCGCTTGAGCTCGCGTAAGTCGAGTACGTAGACATCTTGATACTTCGTTATTTACTTCTTCCACCTCTTTTTCACTGTCTACGTTTTCTTTTGACGAAGGCGTTTGCTCTTGCGTATTTCGTTCGGGCGTGACGCCTTGATTGCCTTCAGTTTTATTAGCGATTTGCTCGCCCACTTTTGGTTCATTTTCCTTTTTGCGTAGTTCCCGTTTTGTATTTACATATTCTGTTAATTTTTCGTTGCTGGTTTCCGCTTCTGTTGTAATATTTTTTGTTTTATCAGCATGTTCAGCTTGCTTATCCGAACTTGCATCTGCTTGCTTAGTTAAGGAAACAGTATTTGCTTTTTCGTCGATTAATTTATCTATGCTTTCGGTCACTGATTTAGCTACCGTTTTTTGATCGGACAATGGCTGTGAACTATCACCTTCTTCTTTAACTTCTGTTCTGCCTTTTGTGTTTTTGTCAGTGCTTTCGGTGACTAGTTCCGTCTCAAAATCCTTTTCTGCCATTTTATTTGAATCAGTTTCTTCCAGATCAGCTTTCTTGTCTGTGCTTTCCGTAAGCGCTTCGACTTCGCATTCTAAAGGTTTTTCCTCTAGAGTTTTTTCATCTAGTGCTGAAGTCGACTTTTCGACAACTGCTTGAGCTTTCGCTTTGTTCTCATTAGCTTTTCCTGAGCTTTTAGCTACTCTTTCATCTTTCGATTTCCCCTTTTTAGCAGTACTAGAGCTTTCAACAACTTCATTTTCTGGTGCTTTGGCTGAACTCTCGGAAATATGCACAGTCTTAGCTCTGAAGTCATCTAGCTCGGAAGTCGATTTTTTGACAACTGCCGGAGTTTTCGCTTTGTTCTCATTAGCCTTTCCTGAGCTTTTAGCAACTATTTTATCTTTCGATTTCCCCCCTTTAACTGTACTAGAGCTCTCAACAACTTCAATATCTGGTGCTTTAGCTGAGCTTTCGGAAATATCTACCGTTTTATCTGTGCTTGCTGCCACGTCTTGATTATCTGTTCCAGTTGTGTTTTCGATTTGTTGCGCTTCCTCTTTAATTGAGCTTTCGAATACAGCTTTCTCTTTTGTTTCTAACGGGTTCTCTTCAATTTCTTCCACACTTTTAGAATCTAAATCCTTTTCTGTATCGCTTTGAGCGGTTTCTACATCGCCTTTCTGATTTCTCCTTTTATTTGATCGTTCAGCTCCGCTGTTATTAGATTCAGATGTACTTTCGTTTTCCGCCTGTGTTAAAACTTTATTTTTATCTATTCCTTCAGGCTCTAGTTTCCTGCTTTCGGTCAATGCTACGGCATTTCCGTTCTCTGCTTGTGACTCAGGCTCAGTACCTTTATTTGTTTCGTTTGGTATTCCGTATGTGTTTTCGTTTGCAGCTTTACCTTCTGAGACATGCTCAGTGGCTATTTCTTCAACAGATTCCCTTTTGACTGTTTCTTCATGCTCTATTTCTCCACTACTTGCACTTTTCTTCTCATTATCCTTTTCGCTGCTCATTTTTTTGTTTTCTTCAGCAACTTCGTCAACTTCTTGCCACTGTTTCTCTTCACGAGCAGCCATTGAACTTGTCGGCTGGTTGTCATCTCTTCCTTCAGCCTTCCCAACTCTGTCGCTTTCTGCTTTGGTGTCGAGCGTTTTTTCGTGTAAAGCTTTAGAAGCAGTGTTACTACTAATTGCCAATTTTTTTTGCTCTGTTTTGCTATCAATGGACTCGGTTTTTGCTATGGATTTTTGTGTTTCCAGCTTCTGTTTTTTGTCCTTTTGTGTTCGTTGTTGCGTGCTTTTCTCTTCTACCACTACAACACTTTGCAGTTCTTTTTCAAGATTTCTAACCACATTTCCAGTTTCTTTCCTCGTTATATGGTCAACTGATTTTGCATCAGCATCTCTGCTTGCATCTGCGGATTTCTCAACCTTCAAATCAATCTTGGCTTTGTCAGTGGTTATTTCGTTCTTAGAGTTTTTGTTTGATTTGTCTGAAGGTTTCTCTTCTTTCACATCATTCTTTGCTCTGTTCGTAGATCTCTCCTCTCTCGCCATATCTCTCTTTGCCCTGTCTTTGGATCTTTCATCTCTCGAATGTCCCTTGGCTCTATCAGTAAATCGTTCTTCTCTCGTATCTCTATTTGATCTGCCTGTAGCTCTGTCATGTCTTGTATCTCTGTTTCCTCTGTCTGTAGATCTTCCATCTCTGTAATCTCTTCTTGATCTATCTACATATCTTTCACCTCTCACATCTCTTTTCTCTCTGTCCCTTGATCTCTCATCTTTGAAATCTCTCCTTGCTCTGTCCGCATATCTTTCATCTCTCCATCCTCTCCTGGTGCTGTCCGCAGATCTGTCACCTCTTAAATCCCTTCTTTCTCTGTCCGCAGATCTCTCATTTCTTAAATCTCTCCTTGTTCTTTCTGCAGATCTGTCATCTTTTAAATCTCTCCTTGCTCTGTCTGCAGATCTCCCTTCTTTCAAATCTCTTCTTCCTCTGTCCGTGGATCGCTCTTCTTTTGAATCCGTTTTTCCTTTATCGGCTGATTTTGTATCTTTAGAATCGCTTTTCGCTTTATCTGCAGTCCTATCATCTTTTGAATCCTTTTTTGTTCTATCCGCTGTACTTTCATCTTTCGAATCTCTCTTAGATTTTTCCGCCGACGTTGATTCTTTCGACTCTTCCTTTGCTTTATTTTTAAAACCTTCAATTTTCGGATTTGTCTCCGTTTTTTCGGCGAACTTTTCTTTGGATTGCAAAAGTTTTTCATTAAAAACTTTTGATAAATCTGTTTTCTTTAAAGATACTACCAGCCCTCTTATTCTCTTATCTGGTTTGGGCGTCGATGTTGCATTCGCCCTCTGTTGTCCTGCATTGGTATTATCGCTAGGTTTATCACCTGCAATATTATCCTCATTGCTTTTAAACGTGGTCTCTTTTTTGGCTCCTCCTGAATTGTTCTCCGGAACTTTATCATCTTTAGCAGTACTTTTTGGGGTTACTATCGACTCTGACTTGTTTGTTTCCTCGATCTCGTTTTCATGCTCTGTTTGAGATTTCACCACCACATTTGTCGTCCTTGGCGATTTCCTTTCCTGTGGCGTTTGAGATGGTTCAATGTGTTCATTTTTCTTCTCAATCTTTAAATTAGTAACTTGTTTATCACTCTTTGATTGGTGCGCATCTGTTGTTGACTTTTTTGTGACTGGTTCTTCCGGCTTGGATTCAATCTTTTGTTTACTAGAACTTCTACTGGGTAGAGATCTTTCCACAACTTCTTTTGCCGAGTGTTCGGCAACCGAAATTTCTATCTTTTCATCTTTAGCATTTGGCTCAGCTTCCGACGTGTTTTCACTTGCCTGCGTGTCTTTCTTCAAGTCACGATTTTCTATTTCATCTTTTGCTGAGTCAGTTTTAGATGTATTCTCTTTCATTTCCTTCTGAACAGTTTTGGTTTTGTTTTCTGTTTCTTTAGCTTTCATAGGTGTCCGAGAACGTGTTTCCCTTTCTAGAATTCGCGTTTTAGAAGGAGTTTCTAATTTCAGATCTTTTTTGTTTTGATTTTGCTTCGGATTTGCAGAGCTATCTGTGTGCTCATCTTTCTTCTCAAATTTGGGTTTTTCATTATCCACTTGGCTGTCGTTTTGCTTTTCTTCGAGATTTGCCTGCTCAGGTGTTTCCGAAACTTTTGTAGACTTTTCAAGCTCTTCATTTTTTTCTTGCTTTAATTCTTCGTTTTCTTCATTTTCCAATCGCATATCTGGATTTTCTTTTTCCTTCTCAGTTGATTTCACGCTTATTCCGGCCTCGCCCTCATCGACATGTTTTTCATCCATTTCATCTTCGTCGTTGTATTTTTCCCGTGTTTCTTTGTCACTATTTATTTCATATTTCAATTTGTCTGCCTTTTCTTTCTCTTCAGGTTTTTCATTTGAAATTTCTTCTTGATTGTTTGCAACATCAAATTTTTCATGTTGCTTGTCGGCTTCTTTGTTTTCTTCTGGCGTTTCTCCGAAATTAGCAGGCAATTTCTTTCTTGCTTCGCTTTCCTTTTGCGGTGTACTACTTCTATCAGCAGTATTTGCCTCAATATTGTCCTTTTCTTTAACTACCTCGGTGTTTTCTGCTTTGTTGTCTACTTCACTTTGTTTGATTTCGCAACTTTCACTTAAATTCACATTTTCTCCTGATTCAACTACTTCTCTACTTGTTTCTACAGTAAGTACTTCAAGTACTGCACATTCTGAAGCTTTAGAATCAATATTTTCAGAAACTGAACTTTCGACCACTACTTCATCTGCTGCGTCCAATATTGCAACATCATCATTAATATCCTGAGATTTAGAGCTTATTGCTTCGTCCGAGATATTTACAATATCTGGTATTTCTTCTACACTTTCTTCCGCTTTCGCCTCCTCTACCACTTCCAATTCATTATTTTGTTGTTCTACAACTTCCACTTCCTCTTCCATTTCCATGTCCATTGAATTCGATTTCGATGGCTCTGCGGAAGATAATGCATTGGTTAGTAATTCTAATTTGATTGTTTTAAGATGATCACCTTGGTTTGCTTCCGACGCTGTTTTTGCGGTATCATCCATATTACTACTACATTCCACTATACAGTCTGATACTTCTTTGGTCTCCTCCTGATTATTACTTCCTACTTCAACTTCAAGTTCAACATCATCGATTTGCTTTTTAGCTGCAAGTTGTTCATCATCTTTATCGACTACTTCTGATAGCACCGTGTCAATTCGATCCAGCAACGTATCGCCAGTATTTGGACTTTTATCCAACTTCTTCGTTTTCTCTTTCGAGCTGCTTGGAGTAATGAACTTACGGCAACCACTGGTCGAAGCTTGTGTATCAACATATTGCTGTACATTCAATTTTTTCGCCGCATTTCTTTCTAACGCAGAGCCATCTTTAGACTTTTCGCAACGTTTCGATGACATTTTAGCTGGTGAATCCTCGTTTTCACTTTTATCATCATCGGAAACTGTGGGCGAAGGCGTTGACCCACGAATTTTGTCTGTAGGTTTTTTTGTGTTCTTTACTTGTCGCGTATCATTATCAGTTAAGCAGGAAATTTTGACTTACCTAGATTAGCACGATCAGAGTTGGAATCATTAGAAAGCTCGATCACTTGACGTTCTTCATCGTCCACATCACTCAGCGAAACGAATGTATCAGCAGATATATCAGAGTAAACAAAGGAATCTGTATCGGAATCGGATTCATTCTCAATGTTTTCTAAACCTAGCGAAAGTTAGAGTGGCAGAAATAAGCAATTTAGAAAAACACATATACAAAAGATTATTCGGCTTTTAGAATATAACACACGCAGGAAAAAAAAAGAAAATATTCGTATATCAGTAATAAATATTTCTCAATTTTAAGACCTACAGTCAGGTCCAATGTCCAATGATCAAATTTGTGAGACAGGTTTGTTTGAAAGACCCTATATAACATTTTGGTTTCTTTAAGGTGTTCTTACACGATATGTATTTGCATGTGTACATGTCACTTTTTCAATACATATGTAATTGCATCTGTCGTCAAATTCACATCATTTAATTGACTATTTAAAATAACGCTCTTTGATAAAGAAATAAACCAAACATAGATGTTGTCAATGATCAAATTTGGGAAAGGCCCTATATAACATTTTGGTTTCTTTACAGAGTAGTTATGAAAGTTTGTAAAAACCAAAGTTCTTCAGTTGTGAATTTATTCAAAACGTGAACACTGAAACTAATTGAATGATGTTGTAGTGATCTTTAAATTCTTTATGGTCATTGGTGACTAAAGTATCGATTTTTGTACAAAGCGGAATTTCCAAATAAAATGAGTTACGGCCTTTCTATATTAAGGTAACGATATATTTTATGTTTTTTTAGAGATTAAAAATAGATTAATCACTAAAAAAAAGTACGCTTTTATCTGCTGTCCGTTTTTGAAGTAGAGGGTAAGGGTTAAAATTAAAAAGCCAAACCATATACATATGTATACATACATTTGTATGTACATATAAAACAAAATTATAAATACGTGTAAAAATAAAAAAAAACAGTTAAAAGGGTTTCCGACTTTATTAAAAAAATATATATATATATACGTATATATAAACACATAAACAGCTTCCACTTACTCAACGGATCTTCTGCAGGATCCTTAATTTGCGGTTTCTCCGGTTTTATAATAGTGGTTTGTGAGCGTTCAATTATTCTCTTTGGTGGCGGCACTGCAATTGGGGCATTGCTTTTGCTGCTACCCATCGCACTGCTACTGCTTCCAGTTGTTGAAGTAGCGCTTGTAGTTTGCTTACGCGAAGTGGAAGCAATCGTCGGCGTCGGCGTACGCTTGGATGAGTTTTGGGTAACAGTTGTTACTTTTGCATTTTGTATGCCACCAGCTGTGCTTACGGGTGGCGCACGATTTGTCGTATTATCATTCTGTTAAAACAGAAAAAAAAGTAATTTAAAATTAAAAAAAAAAGAAAAAAAATATTTAACTTACGGAATTTTCATTAGTTTGCTTTGGTAGTGTTGGCGACAAACTTTGTTGTACTGTTGGCCTTACCGTGGCTACAGACTTTAATTTGGAATTGCGTTCTGCTGCTTCCGATTTGTTTGAAGTTTTATTATTATCGCTAGTGGCAGGCATTGGGGTGCTTGGGCCTTTTATATTAGCGGAAGTTGTTGAAGCTAAAATCAATAACGAAAATGTAAATAAACATACTATGAAATCATGCACTCTGTAATGATGGCGCAAATACCTTTTTGTATGACTTTGCTGGGTTGAGTATTTTTTGTGTTACTCGATTTCGGTATTGGCTTAATAGCTGCTTTCGAACCAATTGCATTAAGCGGTTCACCTAAAAATTGGTTATACATCAATACATATTCATTTTTGGTGCATGGTGAATCCTAAATTAACAACTAATTTATCTACCTAAATCTTTCGCAAGTAAATCGAGAGAATCCATTGACATGCGCGACACTTGTGAACTACGTTCACTGCGTTGGCCCAACTTGGAGGGCACTAATGAAAAAATTCGTTAGCTTTTCACTATCGCAAAAAAAAAAAAGATAAATATAAAAGGAACACAAGCTTACCTTTCCTTTGTGCAATGGACTCATCGTCAGAGTGATCATCAAATAAACTTTCAAATATATCTTGGTCTATGGAAGAAGAATCCTCATCATCTGCCATACTAACAACGTTGCTAGTGGCGCGGCCTTTCGTAGCTGCGGAGTGAGAACTCATTGCTAAGAAAGCAGACCCATTACTTTTTGTAAATGGTACATATATGTATGCACATACATATGTACATGTATACTTGGTATTAAAATATACTTTCTTTGACTTTTGAAGCCAATTTCACTTACCTGGTAGAATCAAGTCTTCGTACTCCTCCAGGTATTCAATTTCGTCCATTTTTATGCAAAGTATCAGAAATTTTGCTTGTTTTTTGTGTTAGCCCTTACGCCATTATTGCCTGCATTTGTCCTACACTACAAGAAAACGTATAAAATTTCACTGCCGCAGCGACTGTACTCAGTCGCTATTTTAAGATTCTCTCACTTTTCTTTTACTATCCAGTTGGTAGTTCAAAAGTTTTTCGATATTTTTAACATAAAATATTCACTTTTATAAGGTTATAGCTGGATTGAAAATCTTTTTAACGATCTTAGCGAATTTCACGAAAAAAGCAAAGCGGCGCCGCGCGCGTACATCCAGAAACTTGCTGGGTATGTTGTTTTTGTATGGATGTAATTAATGCCTACATATTTTGACAGCAGCCGTTTGTGGGCATTAATGTAGCATGGCGAGCATGGCGGTTGTTTGTTGTAGAATTTTGAAAAATTACATTTATATATTTTACAATAAGTGCGTTTCAGCGATTTTTGGACAAAAACCTGCATGGGTGTCAAAATGTCAAATGTTTATAAATATGTATATGTATATATATGTCAAATGTTTGTTCCAATGCCTTAAAATATATCAAGATAATAAATAATTCGTTGAAATGATATACTTAGTGTTTAAAATATTGCGTTGTTTTGGTGCAATTGACTTCTATTCTGTTAAAAATATTAGCTATAATTCGCTTCAGCTTTTTCACTTGTTAACGAATGCAACGCTGCTCTTCATTTGACAATTTTAAATGGCGTTTCCATGCCAAAAGTATCGCAGGGTTCGCTCTTTCAATTACGAACTTCGAATCACCCCGTTTACACGGCCCATTCTTAATGGGCCTCCGCACACTGGACTGCACAGTCCGCCTAAAACCCATGAACGAAAGACACAAGATCGCGTAAGAACGAGCGCATGAAAAAAGTCGACTTTTTGAGCGGGTTCTACGCCATCTTTTTTCACTGGAAAACGAGCGAAAAGTAAACAAAGCACGGAGAACAGCGAGAACCAAAATTAACCAAAATTATTGTCAGTCAGTTTAAGCCCACAATTTAGGTAAAATTACTCATTAAAATACCTTAAGATGTGTTTTCGTGTTGAATCAACTCTTCATTAGTTAATAAAACGTGCAAAATAGTGGTGCTTGAGATGCAAACAAACGCTCAGCTTGCGAACACGCTTTCAAAAACTTTTTCTCAAAAGCAATTACAAATACAACGACGCATTCTTACGTGATCTTGTATATTTGGTTCAAGCATAAAACCGGTTTTGTGTAGGGAAGAATGGGAAGGAGTGCGAGTTTACCTCGTCCATTTCAGTCCGCGAAAATCGCGGATTGACGTTGGACTGACACGCACACATATACAACACGGCCCTCAGAATGCACTTACACAATCAAGCGTAGTTCATGTCTACAAAA